>VKOC01017139.1:0-13997 GCA_009364415.1 Spea multiplicata
CCCCCTTTCTCAGGATCTCCCCTCTCTCTCCCTAACCCCCCCGGTCGGTCACTTACCTTCATCTCCTGTGTTGGAAGCGTGAGGCGTTTGTCTCGGGTGCCGGCGCTTCACTGCTGAGCGCCGGCGTCTGACGTCATATGCCGGCGCCCAGCGTGAAGCGCCGGCACCCGAGACAAACGCCTCACGCTTCCAACACAGGAGCTGAAGCGCTGAGGGAGGCGGCCGTGGCCGCCGCCAGCAGAGTAGTCCTGGATTTCTGTCAGTCAGGGGGGCCCGAGAGTTGCCCGAGAGTTGCCCCCCTGACTGGCAGAAATCCAGGACTGCTGCTGGCGGCGGCCGCCGCCTGCCTCAGCCGCCGCCTGCCTCAGCACAGTTGCGACCCCGGATTTATCGGCGTATAACACGCAGGTAGGGTTTCAGCTTCGTATTTTAGTTAAAAAAGTGCGTGTTATACGCCGATAAATACGGTAGTTATCACTGATACCTCCTCCACCGATCGCTGTCGAGGGACATCCAGAGTATGTTGTTCAGGACATCTTAGATTCATGCTTCAGGGGAGGCCGTCTGTACTATTTAATTGATTGGAAATGTTATGAGCCCACAGATCGTTCCTGGGACCCAGTATCTTCAGTTCACGCACCTACTGTGGTCCGACAGTTTCACAGGAATCCCCCGTCTAAACCTGGTCCTCTCGGTTCCCGGAGGGTACCGTTCGGGAGGGGGAACTGTCATGAACCTAGTACTCACCTCACTCCATGCTCCCATGCTGAAATGCTGCTTCTTACGGCATCCTCTCGTCCCCTGCTCGCTGATGCAGAAACGAGCAGTGTTCCTCCAGCAGCACACCCCCGCAGCTGCCGTCTGAGGTCAGCAGGAAGGAGAGGGCGCTCACTGACTCGTTGTCATGGAGACGCGTCCCTTTCTTACTGCAGTCAGAGACCAGATGAAGGAAGGACGTGTTCTAGCGTTGCCATGGCAACACGTCCCACTTGATGACATCATTTTGGCGCCAAATTTGAACACATTTAAGCGTACAACTCCCATCAACCCTTGCTGAAGTATCAGTTGATGTTGTCTCCTGTACCCAAGCGTTCTCTATTGTTTGACCCTTCATTTACCAGACCCTGCTCCGTGACTTTGTCTACTGATACTCGCATCCTGCCTTGACCCTTTTCTTCGTGACTATTATACCTCGTCTGGATTTTTGGTGTGATTTAATTCCTGCTAATAGGAACCTACTCGCTTACCAGCTCACGCTCTGACATTACAGGCAGAGGCATTAAGGATAGACTGAAGGGGGGATAGTCGGGAGAGAGGGAGGCCTGTAAATAGGTTGTTGCAATAGTCTAGACGGGAGATTACGAGGGAGTGGATTAGTAGTTTTGCAGTCAGGAATGGACATATTTTGGAAATGTTGCGTAGTTGGTTATGGCAGGATTTAGAGAGTGATTACTACAACAAAGTTTCACAAAGGCTGGAAGTAGAATTAGTGTTCTGAAAAAAAAAAAAAAAAAAACAATATAACTTGTGTCGGTACTCTACATGGGAGAGCAGAAAACTACAGCTAAACATGACCACACTACAATGTTAAAACAGACTTGGTCATGTAGGATACAAACAATAAAAAACAGTCTGGTTCTTAAGGGGTTAATAAGGTCACATCTTTTACAATCTGAATTGCCTCTTCGTTTTTTTGGAGTCTGTAGAGGTGTATCCATTTTCCACTGCCATTTTTTTTTTACATTTGTGTCAAACATACTGTTTCCATCACAATGTGCCATATGAGTGTGGACTTACACTTGGCAGTTATGTACTATCACTTACATTTTTTCTTGATCCTTTAAGGTATCTGTACAAGCCACCTGTGTGACCCTTACTGCTATGAGCGTGGATCGCTGGTATGTGACTGTGTTCCCACTGCGATCATTACGCCAGAGAACACCCCGTGTTGCAGCAGCTGTCAGTATTGGAATCTGGATTGGTAAATGAGCCTGTATTCTAATTATATATATTGTTTTATTATTATTTTGATGTTGCAATGCAAAAGAGGATCCTTCAGCTATTCTTCATATCTCCCTACCCTTACAAAGACATCCATGTGGACTTTCTGACAAATATAGATGCTGAGACATACGCACTACATCCCACCAACATCTAGTCTTCGTATCTGCTGCTGGTGCCTGAATCCTGTAACTTGATGTCAATGTCAGTGCAAAGCCACCCATTTTTTTTTTAGGTATTTTAGTGTTTCAGACCCTTACATGCTCTCTCATGTCTCATGTGTTCTTATTTCAGATATATATACTGCAGAGCACCGATTAATAATATCTAGTTGTTATGCAGGGAAAAACTCTGATGTACTTTTACTGTAATCAGGGATGGATTAATGGCACATACAGCAATTGCTCCAGGGCCCCTGTGCTCTGATGGCTCAATACCTCTCACCTGTCACACACACTAGCAATCCGATCAGGTCCCGCATCATGAGGCAGCCATCCTCTCGTACTGACATGCCTTCCCAGGGTGCAGTGGCAGTGAGGGAGGATGATTGCTGCATATTGCAATACCCGACTGCATCGCCGCTCAGTGAGCGAACTACAGGTCACAAGGAACGTACAGGAGGGAAGTATACACTGATCAACCATAACATTAATACCACCTGCCTAATATTGTGTAGGTCCCGCTTTTTCTGCCAAAACAGCCCTGAACCATGCAGGCATAAACTTCACTAGTCTTCTGAATGGTTTGCTGTGGTATCCGGCACCAAGACAGGTCCTTTAAGTTTCGAGTTGGGTCCTGGTGCCACGTGTTCTCCTGGTAAGCGACACATACGCACCTGGCCATCCACATGATGTAAAAGAAAACGTGATTCATCAGACCAGGCCACCTTTTTCCATAGCACAGTGGTCCAGTTTTTGTGCTCGCATGCCCATGGTAGGCGCTTTTGGCAGTGGACAGCATGCCTCCCAACATTTCAAAATGTGAAAGAGGGACACTTTTTTTTTTTAATCGCTCTCGCGGAACTCACCGATACAAGCAATTGCACTTTACAATGTCGCGCTTGCATCGCCACTTAAAACACGCTTCATATTGTCAGCACAGTCATGCATATTAAAAAAAAACAACACATTGAATTGAATTCCCATGGGGCTCAGCCATACTACTTCCATGATACTGGCTGAGCGTCATGGAAAGTGCAGCAACAGTAAAGCTGTGGATGCTACCTATGAAGTAAAATTCCCATGATTCCCAGCCAGCCAGGTGTCCACCATAATGCTGGCTGAGCATCATTGGAAGAGTAGTCCACAGCAGCAGAGATTAGCCTCCCTCCCAGGACCCTTACACACTGCCTTTACACACACCTGCCCATAAACACATATACATGTACACTGCCCTTACACACACACACATATACACGTACACTGCCCTTATAAGCTGGAACAGGTAGTCAAACAAGCCAGGATCAGGATACCAGATCTCATCAGTCAGGAACGTAATCAGGATCATACACATACACTAATGGAGAAGGCACAAAGCAGTCAGAGACCATGCAAGGACAGAGAGATACTAAGCCTTAGTAGCTAAATAGCCAGAGCACAGCAAGGAAGGGGCTGGCTCATTAACAGGTAACCGTGGAGACAGCTCGTTAGTCATCAGCTGAGGTGTACCTATAAAAAACAGAGAAGCAAGTAGTGGAGCAGGTGAAGGGTAAGAACCCTGACATACCCCCCCCACTGGTCTGCAGCTACAGTAGCTTGTCTGTTGGACCCCCTTCATCTATCAATGACCATTGGCCGCCCATTATCCTGTTGCTGGCTCACCTGTTTTCCTTCCTTGGACCATTTTTGATAGGTACTGAGCACTGCACTGAGCTGCAGTTTTGGAGATGCTCTGACCCAGTCTAACCATCACAATTTAGCCCTTGTCAAAGTCACTCAGATCCTTACGCTTGTCATTTTTTCCTGCTTCTAGCACATCAACTTTGAGGATGAAATGTTCACTTGCTGCCCAAAATATCCCACCCACTGATAGGTTATCAGTGTTATTCACTTTACTTGTCAGTGGTCATTATGGCTGATCGGTGTATATGTGTATTTATCTGTGTATATACATACATGTATATGTGTGTGTATGTGTATATATGTGTATATACACTCACTGGCCACTTTATTAGGTACACATTGCTAGTATCGGGTTGGACCCCTTTTTGCCTTCAGAACTGCCTTTATTCGTCATGGCATACTTTCTACAAAGTGCTGGAAATTTTGTCCCATATGGACAAGATGGCATCCCGTTCCACCACATCCCAAAGGTGCTCTATTGGATTGAGATCTGGTGACTGCGGAGGCCATTGAAGTACAGTGAACTCATTGTCATGTTCAAGAAACCAGTTTGAGAGGATGTAAGCTTTGTGACATTATCCTGCTGGAAGTAGTCATCAGAAGATGGGTACACGGTGTTCATAAAGGGATGGACATGTTCAGCAACAATACTCAGGTAGGCGTTAAAGATGCTCAATTGATACTAATGTGTGGCCAAAGTGTGCCAAGAAATTGTCCCCTACACTATTACACCATTGAACCGTTGATACAAGGCAGGATAGATCCATGCTTTCATGTTGTTTACGACAAAGTCTGCCCCTGCCATCTAAATGCCACAGCTGGAACCTTGCCTTCTCATCAGACAAGGCGACGTTCTTCCAGTCTTCCATTATCCAATTTCGGTGAGCCTGTACGAACTGTAGCCTCAGTTTCCTTTTCTTAGCTAACAGGAGTGGCACCCAGTGTGGTTTTCTGCTGCTATAGCCCATCTGCTTCAAGGTTCAACGTGTTGTGTGGATTCTGCATACCTTGGTTGTAAAGAGTGGTTATTTCAGTTACTGTTGGCTGTCATCTCTAGCCAATTCTTCTCTGACCTCTGACATCAACAAGCTATTTTAGTCCACACAATTGCTGCTCACTGAATATTCTCTCTTTTCGGACCATTCTCGAAAATGTGCGTGAAAATCCCAGTAGATCAGCAGTTTCTGAATTACTTGGACCATCCTGTCTGGCACCAACAACCATACCTTGTTCAAATTCACTTAAATCCCCTTTCTTAACTTCAGCAAGTTGTCTTGACCATGTCTACATGCCTAAATGCATCACATGCTGCCATGTGATTGGCTGATTAGTTATTTGTGTTAACAAGCAATTGAACGGGTGTATCTAATAAAGTGGCCAGTGAGTGTATATGTATGTATGTGTATTTATATTTTCTTTTTTAAAACAGTTCTACATTTTGCATAATGTGATCTTTTCAGACAGCTGCATATTAGCCATTTGTATGTGTTCTGAGCTCAGGACACATACCCTGACTCCTTATTGTACTTCCTATGGTGAGCAATAGACTGGTTCAAGTCTTCATCACCCACCTAGACAATTTGACTAATAAAAGTAAGTAGAGGAATTGACCTGGTTAGCACTGCCATAAATTCACTCTGTGTAGTGTTTGAACTAGGGAAGGCCCCCAAAATGTTATGACTGACAACAGTGGTAGCCTTCAGGTCTGCAGATAAAGATTAATTGGAACAAAATGTAATAAAATCAAGTTTTCTTCAACGATCATCTACATCAGCTTTTACAGTACTGCAATTAATGTTTGAATTATTTTTTCCAAGGGACTTTCCCTTTATTTAGGAGGAGCATCTTGCCTGTGTGAATAAGCATGAGCTGCCTAAATTTGTGTAAAAAATGTTCTGTTTATGGGTAAATAGATAAGCTTAGCATATCCTTCCAGTGAAATATATATAAATCCACAGTAGAATCTACACAGTGGCACAGAGATCCAAAATGTGTGGCTATTCGAAGGGCCTTTTAAAGGGCTATTCGAAGTGGCTCAGCTGCCAAGGTATCAATTATATTTGTGGGTATTGTCCAGCCACCTAGAAGTATTAAAAAAAGAAAATTACATGAAGTACCTCGAACCACCATTTGCCATCTAAACATTTTACATCTCTAAACACTACCTCTAAACAGCATTAGCCACTGAAGTTACTTCTTATGCAAAATTACTTATTTACTGCTTAGAAAAGAATCACATAATACTTAAAAACTGTGTTTTATGGCAAAATAAGGAAAATATTATTAAAATATCTTCTCTGTCCACTTAATCTCCAGATTTCTTTCCCCCTGTTTATCTTCCTCCACAACCTGCACAAAAACAACTATATTTCTGTTGTGCACTTCATGGCAATTTACTAATGCTTCACACACCCCAAATTCAATTCTTTACTGCTGCTGAGTGATGCCTCTCAGTACAATTCAAAGGCTTTTAAGGGCTCTTCAAGTCAAATAACAGGGAAGAATGGGGAGAGTTGAAGTGGAGCATGGGTATGACAGAATGACTGATGAGCATTAGCAATCCTTAATTAGGAACACAGAGCTACAATTGTCCACTTCAGGATTTTAATTAGTTATCTGCTTATTAGTTTTAGGCTCCTAAAATACTCCAAAGAATGCATTA
The DNA here is from genome assembly GCA_009364415.1 of Spea multiplicata. Classification (NCBI taxonomy): domain Eukaryota; kingdom Metazoa; phylum Chordata; class Amphibia; order Anura; family Pelobatidae; genus Spea; species Spea multiplicata. The sequence continues at coordinate 6,505 of VKOC01017139.1, forward strand.
CAACTTATGTAAGTTAATTGGAAGATGATTACCCCCATCAACCAGACAAATGTCACTAATTATGAATGTGTGCCTCATAACCAGTTAATAACAATATTTACCATAGCCCCCTTAAACAGATGTTCTGTAGTATTCCATATATAGCAAAAGTCATTCTTACTTACCATAATTTTCATTTCCTGGCTATTTTCCATGGCAGCACCACTCATGGGTAGCTTCTACTTTTAGCCAATAGACCATATCTAACTGGATCAATAACCTATAAGATTCCTTGGTGATCTGAATTTCTGCAGTCATGGTACCTAGCTTTAGAAGACAAATATGGGAGGGAAGGAAAGTATGGTGAGTAAGAATCAATTTTGCTATTTCCTTGCTAACCATAGCAGTATTACACTGGTACAGGAGGTCAGGGATTAGTGGCAACACCTAAGGGGATTCTAGTGACTTCTTCCTGAGGAGGGGAAACCATGGTCTCATGGGTCAAAAGGGTAAGATCGCTATAACACTTTCACCTTCTGTCCGAATCTGGACCTGCATAGAGATCACAGTGTGATCGGTGCAGAGGGATCGCGGGGAGGGGAGTGAGAAACCATGTCTCTCACTCCCCCTCCCGTCCTGAAACAGAAAAGCTGAAAAAAAAATGTTCATTCATTTTAAAAAATGATATTAAAAAATGATATTAAAATAATAATATAAATAATACTAAAAGAATTATGTGAGCTGTGATGTCATTGTGACATCACTGGCATGTTCAGGAGGTCCCTAGGGGGACCTCTAACCATTTCTGTGTAAAAAAAAAACAAAAAAACTAAATATATATTAAAAAAGATAATAAAAAAATATTAAAAAACCTTACTTCCCATTGCCCTAGCATAACATCTAGCCAGTATAACCCTCTGCCCCGTTCACAACCCCCAAACCCGTTAAGCCATAGGCATAAAAATTATACAAAATTGTGCACCTTATAGTATACTCCCTGGTGTTGGGAAAGTCTGGAAAATCTATATAAATTATTTCTGAAATCAGCACCTGAATTGATAAACTTGGAGGGGATTTTCCATCACTTTACCTAATTTTGTGAGGATTCTGAGGGAAAATGCAAAGAAAATGTGTTTTTTTTTTCTAATCACTTAGAGTGACAGCACTTCTACCTCACTTTGCCTCGGCATAACAGAGGTAAATTTTAAGCACAATGTTACCAGCTATTAAAATACTGAATAGTACATACCTGTGCAAATTTTACAATTTAAATCAAATAGGTGATTTTTATGTTGCAATGTGGTGTCTGATGTAGGTCCATCGGGTATGTCTTTATCTTTTTGATCCTCTTCCTCTTTTTCTGCTGGTTTTATAACAGCATCCTAGCAAAAACACACAGCATCTTATCCATAATTTTAAATTTCTGGAATAAGATTAGTTAATACCTACAGATTTTACAGAATTTTATCAATATTAATTTACTAATAGAATGTAAAATACTGTAAATAATTAGCGGTGTGCAAACATACATAATGACAGAACCAAGGGGCGTTGCTAGGGGAGCTACTGGGGCTGAACCCTTGAGTCTTAACTTCAAAGCCCCAAATGGAGACTCTGAGGCTAAAGTATATTTTCTCTAGAGGAAAGGGATAGATTAAAAAAGAAGACAGGTTTAGATAGAGGAGAGAGAATGAGTGATGATGAAAAAGGAGAAAAAGGAGGGAAAATGAGAAGTGGGGAAGATAGGGAGAAAAGGGAGAGGAAGTGAAAAAAAAATGGAAGCGATATAATGAAAGGGAGAGATAGGAAAAAGGTGAGGTAAAGAGAAAGGAGTGGAGTGAAAGAGAAAGGGGAGAGAAAGATGATGTAAAATAAAAGATACAGTGGGGACAATAAAGAGAACACATAAAAATGAAATGGAAGAGATACAAAAAAGAATAGAAAGGAGAGATAAAGAGAAATGGGAGGAGAGAATATGAGAATGTGGATCACAGAGAAGGAGGAGAGAAAAGGGGAGAGATAAAGAGAAATAGAAGGGATAGAAAATTGGGTAGGATCAAGAGGTGACCTAAGACCACTGTATAAGCAATGTGAGCGCGTGTAAATCATTTGGATTGCAGTCTGGGCAATTCCTGTGGGTGCAATCTGGATGCTTGAACAAGTCCTATGTACATATTACAGAGTTAAAATTGGATGTGTACAGCAGATAGAAATTATTGCATATTTCAAAGACATTGCTGAAAATTAAGAAATTAGAATGGTTAATTTCTGTACTGCTATCCAATTTGCTGTGGGCTTTAGCCCCAGATCTTTTGGAGGCCTAACAAAGCCACTGGAACAAAATCAACGGTGCTTAATTAAGATTGGCTTTAAATCTGAATCTTCAGATACTGTGTGTATTATATATCCACACTTTACATGCATTACACACACACACACATCAGTACCATTGTTTTGGTCATTTCAGCCATCATTGGTTTGCATTATGGTGTTTTACTGGGAATTATCTTGTGGGATGAAAAGTTTCATTATACAAATTTCTCCTGCAAGTTGGTCCTGCATTACTTATAACTGATTTAAAAGAAATTTCAATAACTAAACATTATTCAAGGCTACCTCCTGGACCCTCTTGCATGAAAATATTAATGAATTGAAACTTCACAATGCACAGTTAAATAGGTAAATGTTTTAGTTTGTGGTAATTAACATGTGAACTGGCTGATAAATCCCATACATGTTCTTCTGTTGTTAATATGACCTATTCATTGAAGAAAGAAAAAAAAAACTTATGCTGTCACCTCAGTGTCCATGGATTCGGATTCCTTAATGGGGGCATCAGTCTCAATTTCAATTTCCCCTTTGTGTGTAATCTTGGTAATTGGTCTTCGTTCTGCTTCCCGTTGCTCTTTCTCAATCATTTCAATGGTCTATAAATGGGGGAAGTGTAGAATAGTGTAAAAAATAAACAACCTGAACACTGTATCCAAACAGTCCATTTTGTTGTAAAAAGTGATGTTTGTACTGTATATGGATTACTTCTTCAGTATAACCTTCAAAGTTTCTACAAAGCTTTAGAAACTTAGCCTATTTCACGCAATGTATGTATCTTGCAACTGCCTCAACATGCATCATTAAAGTAAAACAAAATACAAACTACTTTACATGTCTATTTTCTCTTTGCCTCCAGGCCGCAAGCTCTCTGGATGCCAGTTCCTCTGGGCTCATCTTGATTAGATGTTCAGGATGGATTTCACCTTTCAATACTCTTTTGAACAATACCTGTTAGAATATCAAATCACACATGATTGTATTGGTGTTTGTGCTAAAACAATGTCACATGAAAAATCAGGTATATCTTCATAAGATAACTTACATTGTTCTTTGGGTCTTTAAGGTTGAACATTAAGCTTCTGTATTTGTTCTTATACTTGGCATCAGTATCCCGGTAAAATGAAAACAATTCCTTTTCAATTTTTGCTGAAACTTTTGTAGCTCTTTCTTCAGGAACCTTTAAACTAGATTCTGAAAGCCTAAGTGGAAAAAAAAAAAAACTTTTAGCGGTTTAACCCCTTTGCGACCAATGATGTACCAGGCACATCATGAAAACAAATCCCTACAGTCTCAAGTCGTTGAAATCGTGGTAATTGCTTGCTTCTCTGTTGCTGACTCCACCATGACCCAATTGGTCAGCCTGCACCAGACCCTCTGCACTTCCATGCATGTGATTGCTTCTACAGCCAATCATATGCACTGAAACAATCATATGAAAAAGGCAAGATGCAAGAACCTGTTGCTTAAATGTCTATGCTGTTTTCAGTAAGGGAAATTTAGGGAGATATCAAATATTGAGCTATAGGGCACTTGAGATATTTAGGAGGTTTGCAAGAGCAGGGCTCTTTACGCCTTCTAGACTCAAACTTTATAATCAAAAGTATGTTGTGTACACCTGACCATCACACAACTGTATGAGCTAGATGGGCATCCCACTGCAAATCCATGGGCATTAATATGGACTTGGCTCCTCCTTTGTGGCTATAACAGCCCCCTACTCTTATGGGAAGCATTTCCACATAGTTTTGGAGCACGCCTGTGGGAATTTATGCCCATTCAGCCAAAGGAGGCACTGTTGTTGGAAGACGTCTGCAATTGGCGTTCCAATTCAAAGGTGTTCAATGGGGTTAAGGTCAGAGCAGGCCACTTGAGTTCCCCCACAGCAAAACTTGTCAAAAAATGGTCCCTGCTTTGTGTACAGGGGCACAAAAATGCTGGAACAGGAAAGGGCCTTCTCCAAACTAGTGCTACAAAGTTAGAAGCATTGAATCTTTTCGTATGCTGTAGCATTAACTTTACCCTTCACTGGAACTAAGAGGCCTAGCACAACCCAGAAAAACATCCCCAAGACCAGATGGACGTAAAGTAGGCTGGGGCAGGTCTAGCAGGGTATAGATTTCAGAACCTCACCTGTAGAAAAAGGTGGCATTCTATGAATGTGTCATGTTTAAGCTGTAATTTTCTTCTCTCTCATTTACAAATTGTTTTTTACAGGACAAGAATGTCTTTCTTTAGATTTATTTTGATTGTACCATACAATTTACTATAATAAAAGTATAAAATTGTCATGCACAGAGTAGGTGGAAACACCGATATCAGGCAGGACCGTAAAAAGGGTTCAAGGTCAAACAAGCGGAGGTCAGGGTGTCAGAGAGCAGGAATGTTGTAGAGCTAGGAGAGTTCAAGATATCAGAAATCAGGAACAACAAGTAAACAAGCTGGATCAACCAGAAGCCCGCACTGAGGAATTGGCACTACAGGATATAGGCACGATTATCAGAAGGCAAAGTCCAAGGATTTCTGAGAGTCTTAAATACGCAGGAAGGTTTTGGCACCAAATTTGAATTTGCTGCCACATTTTCAAATGTTCCATTACGTCACATCTGCGCCGCGGCCATCTTGAGTGCAACGTGCACGTAACCTCCCTATATATAGCGAGGTAATTTCCGCCGGCCCACTAGAGGGCATGAAGACGATGCTGCTTTGACGGAAGAGCTAGACCTGCCTCTATTCTGCAGTGGCTGCTGTGTGGAAGCGGAAGGGGGTCCCCCCCTTGTTCGTAGCGGCTTAGTCAAATTTTTGTCAGGTACGTGACAAAAATTTTGAAAAAAGGATTTTTTCTTTTAAAATCTTTTACTCATCTATAAAAGCCAATGGAAAAACCTGCTACATTGATTCTACTATTTGTCCTGAGTTTAGAAATAAAGGGGTTTTTTTTTGTTTTTTTTGCAGGTGTATGCCACTGTCAAACAACATCCCAATATGTGTTCAGCAACATCTCTTGAGTACAGCTGTATCACACATGCCTGTGGTTGTTGGGGGCTAAAAGGCCACATTTGGGATACGTGCATTTTTCAAATTGGAACTTTGACATGTGGTCATCCTGCCCCTATGTGTTATTTGTGACATTGTTGAAGATGGTGAATTTACCCCCTCAAACTACATATGCTTGAAACTAGTGTATTTCAACTCTTTCCATGAAATAAGTTTACCTTCAGCCTTTGTCAAAGTTTGTAGTGGAATTTTTTTATTTTTTTTACACACACTTTAGGTATGAATTTGCTGCTCCTGGTATAGGTCCTCTCTCGAGTACAGTGATACCAACCATGCATGGGTTTATCAAGTTATTTGGGAGGTGAAAGGCAACCTTTGAGAGGTACGCATTTTTTTTTTTTAATTTGGACATCTGTGCCCATGTCATAATTTTGGGATATCTTTAAGCCTGGACAATTCTATTTATCCCATTAAATCATACATTTTTAAAAACTAGACACCCCATGGTCATGGCCAAGTTCAAACTGAGCTTCAGAACGGGGAAGAAAGGGAATTTAAGTAAATTTAAATATATAGCATGGTTGTTTGTGCCAGACAAGCTGGTCTGAGTATTTCAGAAATTACTGATCTACTGGGATTTTCACACACAACCACCTCTAGGGTTCACAGAGAATGGTCCGAAAGAGAAAATATCCAGTGAGAGGAAAAGTAAAGGTTTTGTGTTATTCACTCTATTTCAATCTGCATATTTTATTTAAAAGGATTAGTGGCAGAATTGTGGCTTCAGGCATCCCGTGTATGATGACTGTTTTAGTGCACTGATGAACTCCTAATACCTTCACATTACATCAATGTGCATTAGAAAATCAGGAAAAGATGGGCATGGGTGGTGGACTGATTCGGTGGCGTAATGGACCACTTGATTATACTTGCCCCCCAGGCCTTAGGCTGCCAGCCCTCCCCGGGGCACAATGAAAAACCCCCACCTGCCGCTGCCTGCTATACAATCAATTACTTTGGGCTTGTCGCGGTTGCCCGACTAATATAAAACTTACGTGCGCATCGAATTGCACAGCGGACGGACCGCGGTGCTGCATGGGAAGGCTGTGTCTTAAATTAAAGTTTTCCACACTGCGTTTTTTTCTGTTTGGCGGCAACCGCGAGGAAGGAGGACAGACGGCCAGAAAAGGAGCAGTTTTACTTTACAAGTTTTATATTTAAACACAGCCATATAAATATATTAACAATAATAGATAATAATAGACTCTGGAGCAGTGGAACCATGTTCTGAGAAGTGAGAAATCAATGGTCTGGGTTTGGCAGATATCAGGAGAATGTTACCTGCCTGACTGCATTGTGCCAACTGTAAAGTTTGGTGGAGGAGGGCCAATCGTATGGGGTTGTTTTTCAGGTGGTTGGGCTAAGCCCCCCTTTACTACCAGTGAAGGTAAACCTTAATGCTTCAGCATACCAAGACATTCCCTGCATTGCAGGTTTAGATCAACTGAAATAAACACAGATAACATAAATGTCTATAAAATTTTTAAAATCAATCTACAATTTAAAAAAACGTTTGCATATAATATTTCTGCCTATGTACTAATCATTTTTGTTTGAATAAAGAGTGGGCAGTAGAGGAATGCATTGGGAGGCGGGTCCCGCCAAAGAACTTGCGGGCGCGGGCGGTTTTCCAGCTATTGCGGGCGGGAGCGGGCGGTCAGCCAGCGTACCTGCAGGTCCCGGGAATCCTGCGCAGTCCCGCAAGGCTGCCTTCTCGCTGCTCCCTCACAGCGTCACTTCTCTTGTTCTGCCCAGGAACACAGCAGAGTCACGTGATTTAACATCTCATCAAATGACTCTGCTCCGTTCCTGCGGGAAAAGAAAAGAGACCTTCTGTGAGAGCAACCTGAAGGCAGCCTTGAGTGCGCAGGAAATCTGCAATTCTGATAAGGCAGTGAAAGAGTTTGTATTAACCAGTATGTATGATTTAGGGAATAGATCAATGGATGTTTGTGAATGACTTCTGCTGGGGCTTCTATGATGGGGGAGAGTGGCACACCAGGGGGCATAGTGGCATATTGGGGGGCACAGTGGGTTATCTGGAGATATATGCATAACTGGGGGCACAGTGTCATATCAATGGTGGCATATCAGGGGGTATGTGGCATATCATGGGCACAGTGGCATAT
>VKOC01017140.1:0-21734 GCA_009364415.1 Spea multiplicata
TACATTATGAAGAGCCAACCCTGTATACAGCATTATTTGAGTGACGCTTTGAGAGTCGCCTCCCTGACCACTGATAATACATATTGAATTGTGGGAGTTAAAGCCACACGTCCCAGACCCTCTGCCAACACCCAGCACAAACATTTTATACGGCTAATTTTCTGTTTCCTTACTATAACTTTAAAAGTTGCGGTTTAATTGATCTTTAAAGATCTGTTGCAAGATTACACAGTGATGGATATCTGTATGCTACTCTTATCTTTGACCACAGGCCTGTGATATTACAGGAGGGATTTATCTGAAGATACCACAAGTCAACTCCCTGCTGCAATATTTGTTGGTAAGTCATCATTTGACAAACCTTTGAATAAGGGGTCCACCAATGTCTGGGGGAAGTGTTGCTCAATTCTTTGATACTTCTGTTGTAACCACATTGTAGGCTATCCAATAATTAATAAAGCAACTAATGCAGTTATTAGTGATATTGTGATATTGTCCAACTTCCATTGCCATCTAAGTGCAGGTGGTAGCGCTATGGATTGTACACCATTTACGGTTAAATATTCCCCAGTTTCTTGGAGGGAGATGTTCAGATATTATACCAGTTTTCCCACTTTCTGTGGTTATTTTATACATTGAGAGAATGCATACTGGCGTTAGTTGGATAAACAAATCATTCCCTCTGTCACAGTGGGTTTTCCTTCCCGATCCGGATCAAAGATCGCAGCTGAATCTCCCTCCACCTGTTCACGTGGACTACCGAGCTGCATGCTTCTGCCATCGAAATTTGATTGAGATCGGCTATGTGTGTTCCGTCTGTTTATCAAGTAAGAGCTTTGGGCTGCATTTTGTTTGTCCTTTGATGAGTGAAGTGCAGCTGGCTTTATTGTACATTCAACCATTACAGTAATTAGATTTTAACCCATTTATCACTTTTTGATGTCTTCCGCCAACTTCAGATGCTGTTTGACAATCTAGTTGAGTGTGGTGGAGTTCTATATGGTAGAATGAATTGAAAGAACTACACTAAGCACCATATATGTTACAGGGCTAGATTTATGTGTGGAGCTGACTGCTCATATTTCTGGGAGCTATTTGACATTTATTACAGTATAATATGGGTGTATCTTTCTAATTTTGTCATTCTGTTTATTTTACAGTATTTTGTAATTTCAGTCCCATCTGTACCACATGCGAGTAAGTATTTTTATTTTATATATCTATATATATCTATAGATATAGGTAGATATTGACGCTGAGTGCATCAACTTTATTTGCATATATATATATATATATATCCTTAAGGCACCCCTTTACTAATAAAGATCTACAGGGTAAGCAACTACATTAGTTCTGTTACTAGAAAAATAGTCTGGGTGGGGAGTTTGAGTAGAGAATAGTGGCACCACAAGGTCTACAGAAAAAGTTTATCCGAACCATATAAAATATACTCTACTTACTGGCCAAAGAAAAATGTTTCCATGAGACTTCCTTTCTGGTATAGACTTTTTTCTTTAATGTAATCTTTCTGGCCCTTAATCTTATCTGTCCGATCTGTCAGAAATCATTAGTGTCAACACAATACTATTTTGAATGCCTAAAGGACAATACTATATGTTCTGTTTTTTTTCTTCTTCTTTACAATAGGACCGCCTTTAAAATCTCCCTGCCTCCTGTTATGAAAGCAAAGAAAAAGAAATTAAAAGCCATGTTTTAGAAGAAATATGAAATACTGTCAGAGTGACAAGGATACTACAATGGGACTGTTATTTTAAGATCTGAAGTATTATTTTGTAAATATTCGTGGAAATAACGCTTGCCATCATACCAGCAAAATCAAATTTTTTCTTTTTTTTATTCTATAAAATTGAATAAACTGTTTTATATTATATATATATTGTTACACATTTTGGTATTTTTTAGCTGTCTTCATTCAAAGCAACACTTTCACCTACGTTGCTCTTGCTGTTAGCTTTAGCGCCACTACACTGTCATTTAAGATTGGAAGATCACTTGAAGACTGTGCTGGGCTTTCCCATTGCAATTAGTACAAACGGCAATGCAGGGCTATAGAGCCCTGTGATCAGCACAAAGAGATCAGGAGGAAAATGGGGAGAAATATAGTTTTTCCCTTCCAAAAAAAATTAAAGGGGAAAATTAATATAAATGAAATAAAAAATAAAATTAATTGTGAGCCCCAGTGATGCCACCAAAGGGACCCCAGGCCATACCGCACTGGGAACAGTGCAAAAAACCCCTTTTTTAAATTTGAAATAGAAGCAATATGCAGATCTAAATAGAGATACATTGTCAACATTGTCAATGATCTTATTTTTTATTGTGTCAAATTACACATATTCAATAACAAAATGCAAAGATGTGAGATAAGTGATTCTTTTCAGCCAGTGACCCTTGTTTTTTTACTTTATCCTATAAGTTACATGGGATATAGTTTTGCCGATGTGTTCAGACCCCAGAGCAGAGGAATTTTTTTCGTTTCTTCTCAAGTGACATCTGTTTTTTGGTAATACGGTGATAAAAATAGGTTGCGATACCTGCAGGAAAGAGAAGAAAATGATTAACTGAGCTAAATAGGTTGGGTATCACATACAATATTTACACAATATGGGGGAAAACTTTATTAACTATTAATAGGCAACAATACAACAAGTACCTGAGCAAATGAAACATCAAGGGGTCTTCCTTAAGTTTAGGAGGTGCACTCCAGCTCTCATATGCAACTTAGGTGGGTGGTCCCTAATTTTCATATGATTCCCAATTCAAATACTTTGGGGGATTTTGAAATTCCCCCCATTTGTGTTTGCCATTTCCCCACCCATTATCTATTTGTCGGGCAGGGGATCTCCTGCCATGCGATATACTTAACTGTCAGACAGCTCCAGCATTGGCATTATAGGGGATGTCTTCACAAATCTTGTATGCTTGCTATTTTCAGTGTGAGCACTTACCAACCACTGATTGGCTGATTCAACAAGCCAATCAGAAGAGTAAAACAATGGATCACGGAAGAGGTGGGGAATTGCAGCTCTGTTGCTGCAGCTCAGGGGCAGATTGGGGATGACTAAGTGGCCCTGGCACTTTAAGGCCACCGCCTACTAAATGATGTAAGTGTGGCCTTTGGCTGAGTGTGTGGCTACACATTATGGTTTTTATACTCATGTGGCATGCAGCCATTTGTAGCTAGCAAGAAGCTGCACATTACAGCACTCTAATATGCGTTCCTTTATAAGAAGGCTTTCTGGGACACTCTAGTATCACCACACTTCTTTATTTGAATGCCAGACTATTAAGAATACTCACGTTACTAGGCGCTGTACAATTCCATCCAGAATTATTAGAAGCTGCTGATATGGTAGGAATACTCCTTAAACTGGATACAGTGGATGCCGTCTCAAGAGTGTGGAAGCTGCCTTTGACAGAAGTTAGGTCACTGAAGGTCTTGGCAGAGGAGGTCCTTCTAGATACTCTCTCATCTTCCATTGAAGAACACTGGCTTATTCTTGGGGCTAACCTCCTGCTCATCAAGTGAGCAAATTGTCTCTTCTCTTCATTTAGCTGTCCTAATCTGCTCCGTTGATGGTGATCTAACCTCTTCAGTGTCTAAAAATAAAATAGGTGAATCCACACACGATAATAGCAAAGATTAAGTATTGTATTAAATGATAATAAAAAATATCTGTGTGTACATACACTGCCATCACGTACAGCAGGGGTCCTATGACCTATGGGTATAGCTACATTGCTACATGGGTTATATGTGTATCTGGTCTAGCACAGCTATACCACCAAAGAATTAGCTCTATCTCCTAGGTGACAGCACTAATTAAATTATTTGTTTGTACAGAATTTGATAAAAAGGAACTCATTGGACTAATCATAAGTGTTTTCTAACTAGCATGGTCTTTGCACATACAAGACAGTTTCATGCTTGGTGTTGAATACAAAACACTATTAAATGTTTCAACTATTTAAAGATCCACTGACGGATCTCCCAAAGCGACCTATATATTGTGCTAGACATACACCTAGGACATTTTTTATCTTCTCTTTCCTTGTACTTTATAATTGGTTCTGGCGAGAGTGTACTCAGGCAAGGGGCCAAGAGATCCTCAACTACTAATATGCATAACTGGGAACATTCAGGGTTTGTCCCCGCGTCTCAGGGTTTTTGATCGAATTTTAGGATTTAGGTGAAGGGACAAAAATCTTGCAGCCACACGGTCTGGAGCTGATTTATTCATAATCCACATTAATCTGATGTTAATTAGTGATTTTGCTACCATTATGTCATGGTTGAGATCCCTGATTGATTGTATGTTACCCAATTTAGTGTATCTTTAAATAATGACAAGTCCAGGGTTCTGTGAGGACAGGTATTAGAGTCTTAACAGATTTGATGAGTCGCTACATGACATTTCCATGATTGGCCATTTGAGTCTCTTTAAATATTAATCCTTAGGGTCAATTTATTTAAAAAGTCCCCATGTATTTCAAAATGGCCCCAGTGTAAAGGTTGGAACCAGAAGGTAAAAGCATTAGGTCATATTCTCTGGCCTCAGCTTTAAACGCATGTATGTGCGATACATCATATGCGACAGACAATATGAGGAAAGGGCTGTGTATATTTTTAGATTATAAAATGTTAAAAATAGGTACCGTGTACTTTTCGGCATAAAATTTCCAAGCCGATCCACTTTGATGACATCGTCTTGCTAGACTATAAAACATTGGTGAACATCAGCAGGCAGCCTAACTTAAACATAGATGATATTGTAGCAATATAATATTGACCTGGCTGCCCATTTCAGTTTAATGTTTACCATGACATGAGGCTATTACAGGAATAATACACATGCAACTCACCTCTGTTAGATTCCTTTGCTCCTTCAGGAACTGGTTGGTCACAGACTGCGGGGCATTCATTAAATCAGAGAGGCAGAGAGAATAAAAGGGGTCATTTTTGTACAGGAATGCCAGGGATACCTCTGCTTTACAACCCATCTCTAAGTCCTGACAACGACGAGCTACATTCATTAATGCATTGCACAAAGGGCAGCCTTCTAACTGAAGAAGACAACAAGAAGTATCCAGCTGATCCAGGGGGGGTGTGTGAGAAACTCTATCTGTTTCGGTCTAATCCAGTGGGAACTTGCCTTACCTCCCAGGAAAGTTGTCTTAGACTTGGCTGCTCCCATCACTAAGCCAAACATTTACCAAGCCTTTGGGAGGTAAAGCAATCATCTAAAAGCAGTGAAGCAGAGGATCTGATTACTGAAGGGCAGCCCTACATGATGCACATTTCTCACGTTAACAGCAAACAGTGAATTCCTGGCAACTCTCTTCTGCATCAGATGTTTTTGCCACCTTGGGATCAGGAAGTAAACAATTTAAGTAAGCAATACGGCGTCACACACCCTGGCGCGTGCTAAATATTAATCAGCGTTTCTCACGGTTTAGCATTCCATAGTATGTATGTTCCAATTATAAACTTAGTCACAACTAAATTGGAAATACATCATATATAAAAGGGGAAATGTTTTGTAAGAGGTACTTAGTTACCCCATCTTAGGGTCACTTAGCACTGCGTAGGTTCGGCTTCTTGCTTGATCGCTGATGACTTACGCTCAGTGAAGTATGACACACAGGGAGCAAATACACAAATGGACAGATCGAACAGGGCAAATTTCAGAAAACATATTACTGAAGCTGGTGTGGATAAATGCCAGGACCAATTTTCAGTATTGCTAATCTGTGATGCAATCCAATATAAATAACCCAGCCTTTTGCAACTTGTAGCCCCCTCCTCAAGTTATTTTCTTATATATTTCCCTTTCGAGTAATTGCGCCTCAACACAACATTTTAACACAGCACCACGCGTCACTGCTTAGTGCCACCATGAAGGGTGCCCTGACATACATCGTCCATCATTGGTGGTGACAAGCATCAGAAGCCACGAAAGGCACTTCACTCCAGACAGAAGGCATATTCCAAGAGACGTGAATAGTGAGGGAAATGTGAGAAAGGTCAGTGTCAGAGAAGGGGTAGATCTCTTTCTTTCCAATGGTTACTACTACTAATGTATGTATGATGTAGGAGGTGACTCATAAAATAAGTGTTGTTTCTAAATGGTGGAACTGATTTGCAATGTTAGATCTAAAGAGGAGTGTTACCGATTCCTAGCAACTTTGTTTATATAGGAACCAGGGAAATAAAATAGGATTAAGGCTGGGAAGGAGATTAGAAATATAGAATGGGTTATTAAGGGTAGAGAAGGCAAGAACTAAAGATGAAAAAGGGGTATTAAGACAAGACAAGGGCCTGAAATGGTTAGGGGTGGAGAATAACAGGGTTTAAGAGTAGAGGTTGAGATGGAAGTAGGGGTAATTGAAGTTGGATTAGGTGAAATATTGCAGGATAAAATAGGATTAAGGATGGAGGAGTAACAATATGGAATGGACAAATGAAAGGTACAGGTTTAACTAGTGATACCACTTTTACTGCTTCAACACAGTATCATATGGCTGGTTGCTACATGTGTTCATGGCTTTGTGCAACCAGACATGCATTTACAACTAGGCTAAAAAATGAGACATCTCTGGTCCTGAAAGTTTATGTAGCTTTACATGGTGTTTTCTATATACTTCACAACCTTCTAAATGAGCTAATCCTGAGACTCTCCAAATCAAAGGAGGCTGACATTTTCATGGATCTCAAAGATTAAGTTGATTGGAGGTGTCTGGAAAGGCATTCCATGTTTATGAAGCCCTACAGGACCAGGAGTAAGTTAATAGAAGTGAACAGGAAGCCGGAGAAGGTGTAGGGAGCTGGGGTGATGTTGTTCAGGCAGGAGCCAGCTTCCCAGAGAAATGGTTGCACATCACGCAAGTCACTTTATGATGAGTACTGTAACCACATTGGAAAACAAAGCTGCAATTGAGCAGTACAAAGTTCTGAGTTTGTCAAGTTGGATTTGTGGTGCTTGTTGCACATCTGTTGTCTTATAGGTTGGCATATAGGAGGGTATAAGGCATATCTAGGGGCAGAGTGGCAATCCTGGAGGCAGATCATAACTGGGGGGCAGGTTGCAAATTAAAAGGAAATAAAACAAGAAATGTATTTTTTTTTTAAAATATGAAAAAAACGTGAATATTACTAGTAAAATGTTTTTCCTATAGGGTTGTCTTATATTCAGTTTTTTTCTATTTTTCCTAAATTAATATTCAAATTGTGTCGTGTCTTCTTATAATCAGGGATGTCTTATACCAAATACTATTATGGATATAGATTAACCTACGTTTCAGCAGCATGGACAATTGATCACTCAGTTCATAATAAGCAGTAAACATTAACACTTCAGTAACTGACATGTGAAAACAAATAACTCTGATCCAGAGGTCCCAGAAATTCCAGGAGTCTCCCGGAATTGCCTCCCTGATGCATGCAGGAATATCCCTGATCCACACTCTCTCTCTCACCTTCTCTCTCAATGTCTCCCTACCTCCTCCACCGACCGCTTCTGAGTCCCTGTCTCCTTCTGCGTAGCTTTGTTTCCTCTCTTGCCTCTTCTTGTTCTTTTGCCTTCTTCAACTTCTCCCTGGTATTAGCTTCGTTAACGAGGCCTCCTGGAGCGCTTCCTCAAAAGGATGGAGACTACACGCTTGTGCAGAAGTACTCCAAGAACCCAGGACATTGCAGATGGATTCGAGGGGAAAGAGTAGCGTTTCTGCAAATCTCTTCCTCCACGAATCCATCTGCATTACACATATATGGAATGTAACATGCAAACTTAGCATTTTTGTTATAAACACATGGAGAAAACTAATAATAAAATCTGCAAACTCTGAGCCCTGATTTATTAGGTGTTGCTTTTCCAAAACAAATTACTTTTTAATAAGTCATATAACACTTAACACCAGGCACCATAATACAGTGTATGAAAGAAAAGCATGTGTTGTATCTAATTTCACAAACCAAAAGCCCAGCAATAATTATTGATGAGCTGCGATGGAGAGATAGGGTGTCTTTTCAAGGACACTGGCATTCTTTTGTATTGACAATGGACTATTTGTACCAGGGAAACAGAGGCAGAATCCCCTTTATGGGAAAAAAATGTACGTGAATGCATCACTGGTTCCATTTATAGAACAATGAGTGTGTGTGTGATAGGGTGATTGAACGGGGCATCTCTCATTTAAGGATACAGATATTCACAAGCTTTTGTTCCATGATGTATTATCTAACAAATCTGTAATTTCCATGCTCCATGACTAAGGTTAGATTTTCATTCCGGTACCCCTAAGACCAACTGCTATTGCTGCCATTCTTGTAAAACGGCTTTGCAGAACACAAGCGAAATTAGAAATGTTGAATAAAAGGCATAGCTAGCAGTGCCTTCTGTAGAACTAGTAAAAGAAATCTTGGCATAAACCCCTCAAGGTGTATGTTCAATGGGTCATTTCAGTGTGGGTTTCAACCCAGCTTGTAGCATCTTTTTGCCATATGAGCAAAATTCTAGGATTCAGCTTACCGATGTGGAGCTTGCACATTGTGCGAGGAAACTGATAATTGGGTTCAATTGACAGACCCAGGCATTATTATTGAAAGGAAAAACAAAGCCTTGAACACCCAAAAACACGTGTCAGAAAGTGAAAAAAAGTGAAAAAAAGGAAATAACCAAAAATACTTCCCTATTATATCACTGCTGCAACCCAACAGAGACGCTCCTCTCGGCGTTCAAATCCAAAACCAACAGAAATTGGGGCGCATGTGTATATAGGAAAAAAAGATATATATAATAGTGTAATACTGTAAATAAAATTCAGTAGTGTAAATGTGTAAAATGCACTCACAAACAATGTCAGTACAAAAGGCCCTTCTGAAGTCAAAAAAGGTGTTCTTTATTCTTTAAAAGCTCTATGGATATAAAGCACAAGAAAACAACCATATGGTGCAATACCTCAGTATGTTCGAAATGCGCAAGTAAGGGATGCACTTACAGAGTGGTTGAGTTCAAATAGATAAATATTTAAACTGAGAAGTCCGTTGCGGTGAATCCGGAAAAAAGCAAATAAGATGTCCTCTTATATCTTGTCTCAACGCGTTTCGCCGCTCTTTGGGCTTCCTCAGGAGAATAAAATCAAATAAGTATAATCCGCAATATTCGCAACACCTTTTTTGACTTCAGAAGGGCCTTTTGTACTGACATTGTTTGTGAGTGCATTTTACACATTTACACTACTGAATTTTATTTACAGTATTACACTATTATATATATCTTTTTTCCTATATACACATGCGCCCCAATTTCTGTTGGTTTTGGATTATTATTGAAAGCCCTGGGAATCTAAAATTAAATAAATAGAACCTGTCTTGTATAATGAAGTAGGCTAAAAGGTCTCAAAAAGCAGCACATGGATGCCTCCACCTAAAGAAATTCAAGAACAGATTAGAAACAAAGTCACTGAAATCTATCAGTCTAGGAAGCGTGACAAAGCCATAAGGCTCCAGGACTCCAGTGAATCACAATTAGACCCATTATCTACAGAGAAAACTTGAAACGGTGCTGAACCTTCCTAGGAGTGGCCGGCCTACCAAAATTCCTCCAAGAGAGAATTGACTTTTGCGTTAATATTTTGTGTTTTGATGAATCAAAAGTGAAAGACATGGGTTGTACCCTCTGGAGTAAAGCTAACACAACACTCCACAATAAGAACATCATATCAACAGTCAAACACGGCGCTGGAAGTGCGATGGCCTGGTGCTGCTTTAGGGACTGGGCGACTTGCCATAATTAATAGAGCCATGATCTTTGCTCTATAACAGAAAATCCTGATGAGTGATGTCCGGCAATCAGTTCAAGATCTAAAGCTCAATGATCTGAAGCATGCAAGCAACCCCACCTGTGAATAGCTTGTAGGAAACCAAATGAAGGTTTTGGAGCGGCCTGGTCAAAGTCCTGACTTAAATCTAGTTAGGGTTTAAGTGATCTCTAAACATCAGGATTGTGTAGAACAACCCACTTTCAAATCAGAGCAGAACAACACATATCACATATATCATAATATTTCAATATCTTTAACACTTCCCTAGTCCTCACCCAGGACAGCAAACCCCACCTGCCCAGTCCGCAGTCCTTACTGCTGCGCATACAATGCCATATCCTGGCATTCTGTGTATTAAGGAGCACATAAGGGATGTAGTTAGGGTGTAAATGATGTATAAGCATTAGGATACGACGTCATATCCTGGCGTTCGGTCTGTTAAGGATGTGTGTCGCCTGGGAAGAAGATGCTATGGAGGCTGTGTTGGCTAGCCACAGACCCTTCGTAGAGTAAACTGGTCATTTAGGAACATTATAGATCTCCCATGTAAATAGCCTATTGAGCGGCCGTGCAGCCTCGTCACCCAATATTGTGATCGGCCCCCTGAAATGTACCTCTGTGCAGAAGATACTGTAGCTTCAGTCGGTGCGGTCTGGTTGACAAGCAATATGCTGAATTTTGTTTACATTGTTTAATAAATACATTATTGTGACATTCAGGGCAGCAGAAGCTCTCATACACTTACATCCACCAACCATGCATGACCAGCCATTGACAAAGAACACGTTCTGCCCAGCGGTTTCCCCACAAACACCGGGCAGAACACAGAGTGGTCGAGAGTGGATTTTATATAACAAAATCCCCAAACCAAATGACTTTCATAATACTTTATTTAAACTCGACACCCAACAACAACATTCAGCCAATCCCACGTCTGATAAGACCGCCTACAGAAAAAACATTAACTCTATTGGGCAATCTGGTGTCTAAAATCCTCTCACTGATTGGTGGAGTGACCATGGTTACCGTGTTACGCTCTGTGCCTTTTAATATGGCGTCCTAGCAACGTGATTGAGCGCAGATCCGGGCCTGGGATCGCTGGACACGATGGGCCTTTCGGGGGTCCGGGGGTTACTCTGGCTTAGCTGCATCCTTTTAACGACGGCATCGGTGGCGCAGAACATAGCGGGTGCGTATGCAGAGAGCGGCGGAGGATTGATCGGGAGAATAGATGGCTTCGCAATGTCTGGCCTGCACTGCCGTCTCATTCGTGCACTTGTGTGCTATAAAATAATTGTATTTATTGTAGAGTGAATTAAACTGTAACTATATACTTAAGTATTTTGTATTAATGCTTTATTTCTTTGTTTAGGATTCTTTCCTTCTAGAATTCTTCTCACTGGGCTGCAAGCCACATCATTCCTTGTGACAAACTCATCTTCTGTCAGATTGTCTCTGTCTCAGATTACAGATGCCAGTAAGTTAATGGATCCTTAAACTAATATGAATTAGTTTACCCCTAGTATTTGTTTCTAGGAATAGAATCAATTCAATAGAAAATGTCATCCTCGCAATTGTGATCAAGTACTATTATTTTAAGTTTCACCATAATATATTTGATGTTAATAAGGGGATCACATTTATTTATTTATGTTAATTGATATTTTCATTATTTATTGTTTTATATAGCGCCATCATATTCTGTAGCGCTGTACAGTGGGTGAACCGGATATAACAAGTAGTATATAACATAACAATTTCACTTATAGAAACATCAAGTTAGGAGGGCCCTGCTCAAGTGAGCTTACAATCTAAATTTAGGACATATAACACAAGAGGTCAAACTGTTCACAAATTGAACTAAAGATTAAACTGGCAAGTGTTTTTATATCTTATTTAGTGAATGATTTATGCCCCTGTACCATTCCTGTCCCTCTGTATAGTGTGTTCATGGCAGGATGGTGGTTAGAATTCCACATGCTTGTAGATCTTCGGGTAGGATTTGCAGCCAATCCGTGTCTTCCTTTGTATGTTAAATCTAATCTGTTGTTTTAAATTAGCGACAGTGCAAACAGCAGGCTGCAGCGGGAGTAGCAACATCAACGGCTGGTTATCATCCTTGGAACCTCTCGCTAATCCGGTGAGCGACAGTACTTCTTTTTCTGTCTGGTTTTATGTAGAAGTCCTGGGCTAGGGTGATCTGGTGTGGGTTCTAGAGGGCAGGGTTCCCTTCCATCATTGGGTGCTCTTGAGGACCCTTTCTATCTGGTGAATAAGTCTGGCGTGGCTTACAATTGGGCACATGGGGTCTGGCTCGGCTCTGGTTAAGCGTGCTTAACTTATCTTGCTTCACAGAATTTTTTGCACCTGCCTAAAACTTTTGCAGAGTACTATATGAACACATACCAATCATCAAGTCCTCTAAACCTGTGTACTAAGATCTTACCCTTTTAGATTTGTAATCTATCACCGAGTCACAGGCTAGCCCACCTACTTTTTGTTCTGAATTTGTGTTTGTCAGTATAGTGTAATTTTAAAATGTATTTTATATTTACTCAGCATCAATAAAAAGTAGACAAATAAGTCTGAAAAAGCAAATTCGGTTGAGCTATATAACTAGTGTAAAAATACCCTAGTAGAGTAACGTTTCATGTTTTCTTTCTTTTACATAAAATAAATGAATGAGCCAATGTCTGTGATCCTCACTGTATTGTTATTATATGTTTTCATGTAGAATGTATATAAAGTCACCTTGGCTTTGAATAAGACGCTGACTCTCTGCACCGTGAATGAGACTGATTGCTGCGCTGAGTCCCTGTGCCGAGCGGAGAGCCTTCGGGTTTCTGCGTGTGTGAATAATGTGAGTGTTGCAAGTCTGCTCCTACAAGCGGAAATCTATGTCAACACCACCTTCTCCGGGAATGTTTCAGGTACGTTTGCTATTCATATAGGATTATGTCATTATTACCCTGTCATCTAGATTGATGTGAAAGGAGCAGTAATACTTTTCTTAATAATAATTCCTAATATAATGAAATTGAAATCTCCGCAGCCTCCTCTTGCCTTACAGAATGTTTTTAAAATGAATAATGTATTCAGTTTAGAGTTTAGGAAGTTGGACAGACATTACGTATGTATTCTACAGGTGGAAATACACTCTCTTAGCAAGTTCTTCAGACTCGGAAATAGTCCACAATGTAGAAGAGAGTGCCTATGGGTGACTAGTTTGAATCTAACTGAATAGTAGCCCACAATATATAAGTGTTTATTGCTGAATGCTGCAAACATCTACTGTGAAGAAGAGCTTTGGTAGCTCTTCTTCACAGTACCTTTTGCTTTCTACTTAATAATAGACAATTCATTGATGTCTCCATATTTGATGGTTCCCTTTTTAAGTCTTATGAAAATTTAGGTTAAGTTTTATTACCCTTTCAAATGTTTATCCAGTAATGAAGGGTTCAGTCCCATGTAGTAACATTTGGGATAATTTTATCTTCATCCCATAAAACATTTTGGTTTTCTTCCGCTGTTCTTCAACTACACTCCTTTGGGGCAAATGACTATTGGAATCGTACATAAGACACGATTTGACAGCCTTTATGTAGATTTTAGTGTGGGTCTAACCCTGCCGGTGTGATGAAGATACTTCCAATACGTTTCATAACGACTTAAAGGTTGTTTCCATAGGCAGATGGCTATAAAGGTTTGGTTTAAAGTTCATAGCAAACAATAATTCAGCAGGATTACAAAATCTTTTTACAGACAATGCTACAGTGATCCTGAATCAGGCGTACCAGCCCCTCGGCTCATGTCCTTGTAATCTAACAGCTGGAGCCTGTGATGTTGGCTGCTGCTGTGATATGGTAATGTATTGATCTTTTTAGTTAGTTTAGTTTAGTAGAGTATCAGTACAATGTGGTATTTACTTTACAAATGTTCCAGAAAGGGTCAGGCCATTAATCTACATATGCAAAATCTTCTCGCTCTTTAGTATGTTACCTGACAACATTTTACTTTACAGAAAGGGGTAGTAGATACCCGGAATATACCTCCAGTGGAAGTAGTACAAGCAAACATAGTAAAAGAGTTCAGGAAATCTTGGGAAGTGTCTACAGCTTTAATGAGTAAAATGTGATGCAAACAACGTAGACCCATCGTCTCTTTTCTGTCATCACTCCCCATGTAACTATAAATTCTATCCATCCAGGGGATAATACCTACATGACCGATGACCGTATTTTTATTATTTACTGATCTTGATTCTAAAAGTATTGCAAACTAGTTCATCCTGTTCTCCTAATTTTACGTCATCTCTTCTAAAGGAATGTAGTTCAAGCGTGAAGGAACTGTTTAATGGATTCTGTTACCCCGGGGTCTTTGGTGGAAATGTGACCCCACCTTTTGACCAGCTCTGTAGCGTTCAAGAAAAGAGTCGGGCTCCAGACTGGTATCCCTTTCTCTGCGTTCAGTCTTCTATTGACAATTCACCATTTCTGGGATATTTCTTCCAAGGTTCAGTCGTGTAAGTGCCAATTACCGGTCTGACCACTATGGCCATTGCATTTGAAGTGATTCGTTGAACATTCATTGATGTTATACTTTTTTGTTCATAAGCTGTGTTTTGTATGTGCCGTCACTTGAGCATTTAACTTAGAATTTTTAATATTACACTTTCTATAATAAAGGAACCAATATTTATTGGTAAATTGGAAAGCAAATTTCTATTTAAGGTTATTCACACTTGCCGATCAAAATTATTTTGTATACGTTAATAATCAAGTACATCAATATCCCTTAGATGAAATTAGTAATAAGTGGCTTCTCCACTATATATATATATATATATATATATATAATATAATATATAATTATTATATTATATGTATTCTGATAATTGTTTAAATAAAATTAATAATGCACTCTGATAATTTACTGCCTGATATCATGTTTTTCAGATCTGTAGGTCAGCAACCTGCCTTCAGTATGAACTCTGTGCCCACCGTGCAGGACTCCCCCGGTGGATATAGACAGGGGGCTGCCATATTAATAGATCAGAACGGCGTCAATGAATATTTCACAATCCCGCAGGTATCGTCCTGAATGTTGTGCTAGGAATACAACTGAAACAAACTAAAAATTTTCAATTTTGTAAAAAGAATTGTGTTTTTGGTAATGGACAGAATATCCACTGTTATCTGCACCTTTTCACTGTAACCAGTATTTTTTCCTATCTCAGCAATCTACAAATGGCGCATGTGAAACGAACGCCCCCGTGGCGTACCTGCAGAACTTCGTTGCCACGTGTGTTAGTAACGTGAATACATGCGCAGACGTTTTGATCCCTAATTTGAATATGCTTGTAAGAGATGGCAATGGAGGTAAGGTTTCACTTATTAAAGACAAACGTCCCCTTTTATGATTTTAGTATATCTAGATTTAGTTTAAAAGTTCACCTTGTGGATGCTTGGGGGCAGTTTATGGCAAGGCCACCACTAAGCAATTTACTGTCCTAAAGTACCCCCTCCACACACAAAGGCTATCTAAACCAACAACGTAACACGTGAGAGGTAAGAAATATGTTAGGTTACCTTTCCCCCATACCTTGCATTCCCTCATACCTTGCTATCTGTTGCATAGCTTTATTTAATGTATAGAACTGCAAGATTAGGATCTGGGAACTAGTTTAAGCTATTGTGGTGAAAACACTTTTTGATTGTGTTTCTGTTTAGGTACAATTGTTCCCTCAACAGATGTGCAGAACATTACTGTGGACAACTACATTATATATTCAGGTAAGAGATTATATATATATATTTATATATTCCGTAGCCCTGTATATATGGCGATCTGGGATACCGGGCTGGATATGTGCGGCTACACACTGCGTGAACATAAAACAATGTATGCGGCCTTTCATATCCTGCTAACCGTCCGCATTTACGTTGTTGTCGGCTGCCAGCCTTAAAGTGCCAGGGCTGCCCTATCGCACCCCCACCTAGCCCTACTATGTCTAGTTAAACACTGATACAATGAGGTTATAGTCCATGATTAAATGAGATAAGCTGCATTGTTATATTCTTCTTCTTATGAAAAAATTCTGTTTTTTTTGTTTTTACAGATACCAGTCTGTCCCCAGCTGTACAGTGCCGGGATGTTATAATATCTGCAGACTATACATTCATCTGGGAGGCTCGCACCCTCAGGGGAATTAATGTTACCATTATCACTGCAGACATTAATCTAACTCATCAGGGTAACTACCTTTCTTATTATTTCGTCTCCTTACAGAAAGGATTACTAGATCTGTTACGGACATTGTATTAATCCATGCAGCACCTATTGATGTACTTTCTGGAAGTAGGTAGTGATAGTAAGTTCATTATAGAATTAATAATTGTTATATGGGGATGGGTCAGTGGGTTAAATCGCAAATCATGAAGTTTCAACCACTTAACACCATTTAATGTTTAGATGGGTCATTGAACAGAGCCAGACATCTAGTAGTAGCCTGTCTGTTAATGAACGAAGGGGATTGATTTTGCAAATGAAATGGCCTGAGTGTCCGAGCATACTGAAAAACATTTATAAAATCAATGCCAAGCGGGTTTAGCAGTGTATCACAAGATGTATGTAATTTGCGATATTCTGTTAATCGGACCGATATCTTGCTTTTTTTTTTTTGCCATAGCACAACTAACCCAGCGTTTCACAGCAACTTTCCTTACCAGCGACCGCACTGGCGTATTAAATGTTCTCTCTGGAAATCCAGGTTAGCTATAGTCATACTGTACTATATATATGATTATGATATTAAGAAAAGTACTAAAAACGGGTTTAGGCTATAGTACATAAAAACTAAATAATATCTGCTTAATGCATGTATTAAAGAACATATAGCTTTAGTATTGCTACAAACACGTTATAAAGTCAATTTGAAAAGATTCTGACAAAGACAGCATTACCAAGAAGATGAAGTAACCAGGTGATGTCAGATGAGATGCTACTTTCATTAAACAGCTCAAATGGGTTTAATCTCTGGACTGTGCGAGACTTGTGGTTTGAAACATAATTAAATCAGAGAGTCACCAAAGTTTACTGAATTAATAATCCTTTTAAAGGGCCATCTACAAAAAGAGTCCTACATAATGTATAGTTCAATCTGTTTCCCCCCCTTTAAATAGTAAGCAGCCAAATAGTCTATATTTGTCCTAAACATTAAGCAAAGATGCCAGCATCTTCTTTGTTCTAATGATTATTCAGTGCATGATCATTTGTTCCAAAGTGATAGATTTATTGCACTGGAATCCTCTTCCATTCCATCACTACAAACGAACAAACAAGAACTGTTATTTATACAACTCGGTAAGTGTCCCTAATCTGGCCGTACCGCCACGTTGAGCATGGTTAATGCCAGAATTCATTTAATACCTGAACTGACTGCTAAGGAGAAAAAAGGAAAGAGAATCCAATAAGATGCGTCAGAATGTAGATGTGTTGGCTAAGCATAAAGTGTTTTTTTTAACTTCAGACTATAAAAAAAAAAAATTAGTTAGATATGAGATTGTACAAACTAAATGTCACTTGTCTCTTTCAGGTTACCAAATTGGCAAACCCGTGATAGCAGCCAATGGGAGCTCGCCTCTTACTAGAACGACCATCGGTTTATGGAAACCTGGTAATATTTATTTAAAAAAAAATGAAAATGGACATGATGTCTCATTCGTCCATTACCAGAATGATAGGCTATTTATTGAAACTTTAAAATGAGGGTTTATCAGCTTTAACCTGCTGCTTTATTGTATTAACTCAAACCGTACTGAAACAGTTTGGGAAAGTTCAAGACTTTAAGACAATGTAAACCCTTGAACAGTGGGGCTTGTGTCCTCGGCATACTGTACAAGAATATTTCAATTTGCTCAAAAGTATCATAAGGATCTCTGTCTGTAAACCCTGCTGACATACCTGAACAGAAGAAATCTAAAATAATTTCAAATATAGATATATAGATATAATTTCAAATATGATATTCATAGCATACATATTCCTACCATAAAATATAAGAAAGATAGGTTGTTAATTTGTCTGTAAAGATTTGTGATTGCTATGGGAGAAGTGTGTGTGTGTGTGTGTGTTAGTTTAGAGGTCCATAACATAATTACATGAAGTTATTTTTTATCTTTTAGTTTGATATGTTGTTGGAAAGTCCAGTTCTTAATTCTGATGTTTTTATTCTAGTTGGGGACGGTTCTTGCTCTTCTGCAAATCAAAGCCCAATACTGTATGGACACGATTCCTATTCTGGGTGTCTTCTACAGGTGGTAAATGAAGATTGCAATCAGCTAAGGTTGGTTTTTCTTTATCTGTTTGTTAGAAGCATATCGGTACTGTCATGCAATTTATGCGGGCTGTTTCCTCGCATACGTTTTTTGTTGTTGTCTAAGGTCCTGGATACAATACACTTAAAAGTGGGAGAAGACGTCCTAGTCACAGTTGTCCTTCTTCATACCTTTACGCTTCTTAAAGGCAGCCAAAGCTGTGATCAGTTAGGACTATGCATATTATCTTGCAGAATTGGCAGCCTAGGCTGGAAAATGATTTCCACTTTATTGTTGTTTTAATAATCTGGCTCACAATTATGTAAATGGTCCACTAAACAGCAACTGATCACTAGATCCTGACTATATTTACACATGAGGGATGGGTAGACTGTTAATGCTTTGAGGCATAATGGTGTTCTTTAGATCCTGTAATGTTTCAGGTTCAATGGGTACCGATTATATGGAACTTTGTATGGTAGGCTGACCAGAGTTCTCTCCCTTAATGAATGAGTAGAGCTAGTCAGGGCAGGTGGGGGGCTGTAGTGGATGGGGAGTGGATGTATGTGTAAGTGGGGTGGAAAGTTTGCACAGTCAAATGCAATTCCCCTGTCCAGAGGAAAAGAAGCTTTAAGAACCTTAAAGTTACACTCCAGCCATCATAGGCACTTTTAATGCAAATGAAAGCTGCATGGTCCCTTTAAAATGTTGTGGTACCCCCAGTTATATACTGGTCTCCAGTCAGCTCCTGCACTGGCTATGGGTGGGTTCCTTTCAGAACCCTTTGCGCATAAACGGAAAGCGTTCACATTGATTTCAGTAGGAGCGATTTTCTGCCACTGATTGGGTGCTCGAAACTAAAACCGTCTGACCAAAGAAAACGTTTTTTTTTCCTTTCTGAATAATGCATTTTAAGGTGATCTTTGAGTACTTTAATATACATTCATCAGTAAACTGTCCCTTTACTGAATGTATCTGTAAGTAAAATGTATGAGTTGACTTGTTTACTGTTCTGTCTGTTACAGGGAGATTGTCACTACTCTACTCAAGTCCTTAGTCCCAGCGAATTGTATAGCGATGAGAGGCAACTCTAATGTCAGCGACCTGAGCGAATGGGTACCCATTATCTGTAAGTTATGACATCACAATATGAGCACGAGCTTTATTATTAAATAAGAAATAATACTTTGTAGCCCATCTTACCATCCGTAATCAAATGGTTATTACACATTTGCATTTTTCTCAAAAAGAAGACCTTCTGTGGAAAAGCCGCTTTATTTGTATGACCATGACAGATGCAACAGGCGGCTGTTCTTGCCATCTTTAAAACCATTTAAGGAGTGCAGGATTTTTTTTCTAAACTGTGGCTAACAGTTCTGCTATTATGATGTTATTGTTTTAATACAGTTGAAGATAATAATGCCACGTGCTCAGGAGGAGACTGTTTGGTAGAAAATGTGATGTGTTCAAAGGTTCCTGTTAACATGAACATACAGATCCTGAGGGCAGTGACTGGGGCAGTGGAGGGCATAGCCCAGGAAGAGATCCTTGGAGCCAGGATAAGGCAAGTTCCTCTGGATTTCTAGGATGATCTCGCAGTAAAGTAATATTAATATTGCATAAGACTGTATTAAAAAAACAGGGCATTTATTAAATTAGTTATTGACTCACACTATATATCCCCCCTTCCTACCAGTATTCAGCAGAGTGTTGATATGTAACACCTAACTTCACCCATCCCTGATTACCAAGCTGAACCTGGTGCATACCGAATTGAAATTAATAGCAGAATTGGTTGTAAAAAAATAAAATAAAATGAAGACTGGGTTTCCAGATAAGAAGTAAGATAAAATAGCAAACGAATTATTTTGTTACAAAGCAATACTGTATTTTCAATGTGTGTTATTTGTTAATCACACTAACTCACACTGTGTCAGAGGCTCACTCTTAAGTATTAACTGTTTTTTGCATGCATAGATGCAAATGTATAGAGCAAATCATCAGAATCCCCTGTATGCCTATTGACCTTTACCTACCCTCGGCTACAAAGTGGACGAATCATACTTAATTCCAGAATTGCAAGATTGATCCCAAAACCCGCAGCAAACGTGCCGTACTTGATAGCGATAATGTTTTGCTGTCATTTTCCTCATTAGCTTTTCTACAGTGAATGTTGAGTGCAGCGCTGCCTGCACCTTGTCCCTTCCACTGAGCAGTTCTGTGCAGTTCATCAAAGTGCCGGCACAACCCGCACCGAGGATTTCAAGGTAAAACCTGACGTGATGTGATGAAATGAATCAGAGAGGCATTGCAATATATATTAAAAGTGCCTTGGTACTTCCTATGTAGCAAAGAGTTACTGTATATATCAGACTTTGTTATTGAAGTCAGTATTTTGTGATAAGAAAAGCATTTCACAAGGGAGCAAAAGAAACCAAAACATGGATTATAGTTAGTAGGAGATGAATATATGCATGTTTTACAGCCAAACAATAATATGCCATAATGTGTCCATATCATGTGACTAAATATGCAATTTTATCTCGGAAAGGTGTTTTTATGTAGCCTTATTGAAAATTATAGTCTTGAGAGTTTGATGTGAGTGTGCTGCTCCCTTTGGATTGTATGTGTGTATTTGTGTGTGTATATGTGTATGTATGTATATATATATATCAGTTTTGGTACATCTCAGCTAAACGTTTGTCTGTTTTTCTAGTTTTCAGATGAATTATACAGAATATGACTGTGAGAAGAATGATGTGTGCTGGCAGCAACTTGCATATCCACTGACAAAGTACTACACAGGTATCAAAAGGACATTGCTTTAACCTGCATATAATAACTCATAACGACTATACCTTATATGAAATGGTATGTGGAACCATTTAACTGGTTAAGCAGAGCTAACTGTAGACATATTATACTTAATGCGCGATCAAGGAACTACCCTCAAACCCCTTAAGCTGGAAATCTTAAAAATACTACCCTATAGGGTACTATGTAAGGGATGGATATGGCCCTCTAGAACATAAAAAATGTATGTCGGTAACCAGGGGATGTTGCCGAGGATAAACTGGATCATTGTTCATCAGTGGCACCTACTGTGTTTAACAGATTCTAAGCTAATCTGCAAAAAAAATATTTTTAGTTTAGTAGGTTTTTACATACTGACACTCACAATTGTTATTTTTTGCATGTTTCTATTGTTTTATTATTTATTTATTATTATTATTTATTGTTTTATATAGCGCCATCAAATTCCGTAGTGCTGTACAATGGGCTTTAAACAAAAGCCCTATTTCATCTGAAACATCAAACATGGAAAAGGGGCATCTTGATTAAACCAACATATTGTAAAAATGGCAAAAAATGTACAGTACATATAGAAGGGGTTAAACATGCATGGGATGGGCATGAAGCTATCCTGAATCTAAGAGTCTTACTCTTGCCGAAGTCTTACACGGGCAGATTAAATGGGCCAAGTTGCTCTTGTTTGCTGTCCTTTATGTTTCTATTTAGGTTGGCCGGAGCAGTCACGATGTGTATCCAGGCAATAGGTGTAGATGTTTACACAAT
>VKOC01017141.1:0-128157 GCA_009364415.1 Spea multiplicata
TTTTTCTTAATCATAGCTTTTATTTAAAAAAATAGTTTACATGAATTAACATTTACTGGTAAAACTTTTCCTATGGGGTCGTCTTATATTCAGGCTTTTTCTTTTTTCCTAAATTAATATTCAGATTTTGGGGGGTTGTCTTATAATCAGGGTCGTCTTATAATTGAGCAAATACAGTATTATTATTATTGCTATTTTTATTATCTTTGATTTATTAAGCACCAACAAAGTATGCAACGCTGTACAATTTAAGCGTGGGCAGTTAACACATACATATGAAATGTTTTCTTCTTTGTTTCATTTAAAAGTTTAATCGGGTAAAATAATAGGGGGTAAAATCAGGAGGCTCTATTTGAGCTTAGTGCACATTATTTTCAGACATATAATGCTGGAGATAAATCAATTAATTGAACAGCAATTCTCACATACATTGCAATAGAAAAAATGAGATAAAACATTTTAATGATTCTGGCCTAAGATACAGTATCTCTGTTTTTCATCTCATTCTTTTCTGTTGCAATCTATGTGATTACTTGTGATAGATCTCCCACGTTGAATAAGCCCATTGTATCCATAGTTAGTTATTTACAAAGGAAAAATGTATAAATGAAAGCCAACTGCCCACCCATGTCATCTGACATACCAAACTCATTTCATCTAGAGCTGTCTTCTGAAATATGGCAGTTGACGGAAATCACTTCATAACAGTCATGGATTATATATCTTTCACACATGGCATGTTTCGTTGTTGATCCCAGTGACTATTTAGATTACAAAAATATTTGCAGTGTACTCGGTAACACAATCTCAATGTATATATTTTTATTGTATGCATCCTTTTGCATTAGTAGAGTCATTAGCGGTAGATGCCGCCTGGAGAGTTGGGAGAAAAAAGTGCTACCATGTTGCTTAGT
Source organism: Spea multiplicata (assembly GCA_009364415.1). Lineage (NCBI taxonomy): Eukaryota > Metazoa > Chordata > Amphibia > Anura > Pelobatidae > Spea > Spea multiplicata. Next base: position 915 of record VKOC01017141.1, read on the forward strand.
CACATGAAGGCTTGTAACACATAAAGTACTAGACCAGGAGTGTCCAAAGTGCGGCCCTCCAGCTGCTGCAGAACTACCTCTCCCATAATACTCCTTAAGCTAAGGGGCCGGCTGAGGGCCGCAGTTTGCACACCCCTGTTCTAGACAATAAAGCCTGCTTACTGTGGACACAGTGGACAGGATGATAATTCTCACATATCAAAAATCTCTCTGTAAACAACATTTGAGCTATAAAGTGTTTTACTTGACGGTACCAAGCAAGTGAGAGTATGAAGACTTTTCACATTGACTGCCTTGTTTAGCTGTAGCTGTAGAAAAACTGACAATTGCCCATAACTAAATACAGGTTTGGACAAATATATTCCAACCGTACTTGTCCCTGACTTTTATTTATGCTCATTGCAACACTTAACCATACTGGAACGTGCCATTGTTCCCAAAATGAAAGGATAACCACCCAACAGAGAGTGCCAAATCAACCTGGTAAACCTGTAAACATCAGTCTCGCCGGCCACAGGTTCTCTATCATTTAGATTACATGACATTTGCAACAATGAACTTACAACCAAAGTATTTTTTCTCTGCCTAAAGGGCTAATTGCGGTATAATGCCAGTAAAATTGTCTCAAGGACGTAAGGGAAACATGCCAGTAAAATTGCCTCTAGGGCTTGACACTGGTTATCCATCAACTCAACAGTGTAATTTACTTTAAAGGTAAGTGGGACTTTTGAGTTGACATTAATTTAGCCATTAAAGCTGTTACTGTGCTCTTCCATTTGAAAACAATGTGATGACATACCGCGTTACTCATTTAGTTACCCTTACTTAGTTCTTATTATAGAGGTAAGATATATGTTTTTCGTTACTTACTTTTGCAGTATTCCTGCAATTTTTTTTATACTTGTAGCCCTGGCACTAGAACTCCTCCAGTTGCCATGGTGATGAACTATACACCACAGAGTTCTAGATATAGCAGACTGACTGTCCTTCATCAGCCAGTATTATGAATATCTGTGTAAGCCAATCACTGGGGATGTTTTGAAAAGGAAAGGGAGGGTCAAGGCATCCATCTTAGAGATTGAGGACCTGAGGAAGAGGAGCCAGGAGTGATGTTCTGTACAGATGCTTGGAGAATCTAAGCCAGTCTTACTGCATTTCTGTGCCCCAGAGATTACAAATCTGAGGCATACTGGGGCAGAAGAAGCTAAGTTTAGTCAAGCATGATTTAGTGGTTGTTGGAGTTGAATCCAGCCTCAAAACACAAAATACCTACTCTCTTCAAAAGAACAGACCCTGGGACGTGTGAGTTGTTACCAGTTTCTTCCATAAAGTTTTGGTGTCATCCTTACCTGTTATACCAAGATAATACCTTCTACTACATTGAAGGGCCCCACCTAAGTGCACCACCGTTTCCCTGGGGAATCTGGGTCTGGATTACTGCAAATTGGACACAAGCTACACTTTTGTGAGGGGGTATTGTGAAAGTGGGCATTGTTGTCTAAATTGTGCTATTGCATTCTGTGTACATGTTAGGTTAAGAGCTGTGTGTTTACATAGTTTATAGTTACTGATGTTCTAATATCACATAAAGTATAGTCTGCTACAATATATTTAGTGGATGTCACTCCTCTTGTGAAAAAAAAAGGTTTCTATTGTGTCTGCCTTGGTTTTTTTTCTCCGTTTGTTATTGTAAATTTATTTTCTTAGTGGGTAATATATCTGAAAGCTTCAGATATCCCAGCTAAGTGGAGGCACTGCGTCATTAGATCTCCAATCTCTCAACAATTTGCAGAGGCTCAGGACTACCTGTTATCACTAATATGGAGGTAACCAAGCTGGAGACTAACCCTGCACCCAGGTTAGTCCAAAAAAGGGCTACATACTTATATGCTTTGGGGACACCTTAGGAGCCCGATGTACCCTAGGCACTGCAAGGACCTACATGAGGTCCCTGCGTGATATGCCCATACAGAAGAATTTGCATTTACAGACCTCAATATACATTGAGGTCTGTTATTTACATCATGGTTGCATGCTTATATCATGATACACCAGTAATGTAAAAACCTAGCATAGGTTTTCTTGGTTGTCTATTGGAAAGGTGTTTGGTTTTGCTGTAAAACATAAAAACACACTGTTGAACATTGGTATTACTGTTATTTAAATTACTTTTGTATTTTTTAGATTATATTTCTTTTACAGCTAATTGAAAACTTTGGTATTGCTTACCTTATTGAACCTCGTCATTTTAAACAGATCACACAAAAAAAGGGGGATAATGAAAGAAAACTTCATATAAATATAAATAAATAATTCAAAAGTATATGCATTTAGTGAAGCAGAATGTGATGCGTCTTGAACGCTTTGTCTATAGGTATTGTTCTCTTTTCTCGGTTTTAACATAAGCCAGTAGAAAAAAATAATTGATTTTGATTATAAGACTTGAAAAGAACTAAGCCCGGAATACCAGATCAATAGAAGGGATAATGAACCATTGTTATATTTTGTGGAATATGCTTTCTAAAAGGAAAATCTAATACAAAAACAACAAGAAAAAAAAAAAAGAACTTGCATACATTAATATTAGAAAACTGTCCGTCTGCTGGAAAAAAAATGTCCACAACAAATTAAATGAATATAAATTAGCATGACAACAATGTAGGGTATTACATATAGTGAAAGTAAATATTTAATGTAAAAACTTGTTAATGATATAAGAATGCATATTACTTTTCAAGTAAAAATGCAAGTTGCTCATATATAAGCTAATAAACATAGGCAAGTCTTTCAAATATTTATTTTTAATATGAAAAGAGCTGCTAAATTTGGGTTCGTGAATATTTATGAAGCGTATATATCCGATTACGTGTATTATTATGAAAAAAATGTTTTTGCATTTATGTTAAACATATATCAACAAAGAACGCTAATACTGAAATATAAAGTTCTAATCAGCCAATAAATATAGTATGAGAGTAACAATCGTTCTCAATGTCACTGTACCATTGCCAAAGTACATAGTACATATATTTGTGCTGCCTTACTTTTATGCAAAAAATGATAACATTGTTTAACCCACAATCACAGATTATTATGAGGAATATTGTGTTTGTAGAAGAAGGCTAATCATCTCTGCTTAGTATAGGACACACGCTATTAGCATGTGAATATTAGAAATCGGCGTTGATTTTTTTAAAAAAAAAATAATTTTAATGTAGAAATGAATTCATGACTTTATTACCATTTTAATTGTTGTATTATATAGAGTGTGCACAAAGATCAATAAGTCTACGGCCGTGAACATTGTATACATTATTAGAAGCTCATTAGGGATCCATAATTTGTAATTCTTAGAGCAACTGAATTATGACAGATAACATTTTCCTCTTGAATGAAATGGGTTTGCTGGATTGCCTGCTCTTTTTCCTTCCCTGCCTCTGTCTCATAGTAAAAGAGTAAAGCGAGTCCTCGTGGAATAGAAACAATGCTGCAAGCTTTGCCTCTGCTTTCTCTTTGCCAATTTACAATAGCTGTGTGAACAAATCGTGCCAATTTCCAAATGCCATGTCCCTTCTGTCTCAAACACTAGTTCTTGTTTACCAGGGATAGCCTTAGTAATGCTTGATTTAGTCAACAGACTCTTTTTAACCACTTGCATCCCTGAGCTTAAAATGTCCTTTGCGCAAAAGTAGACCCGGGGTGACTTGTAATACACACATATTCTGCTGCAGGATGGCCACATTGTATGTATTTACAACATCTCAAGTGACATATATATTCTAATGTATACATTTTGGTCTAAACTGAACCTAAAATGAAATGTGATTTTTAAACTCAAATCCAACCACAAATTACAGTAAATCAACAAGAAATTGCCATATACAAATCATCACCCAACCCAACCCCTTTCCCAAAGCTCCATATACCAAAAAAATGCCAATAAAAACATCCACACATGTTCCTCTCCAGGTAATACTGGTCGTGTCTATATAAAGTCAAACAAATACCCAAACACCACCCCTTTCTACAGCCTCCGCAATAATGTAGAATATATACATAAAAAATATCTGCATCACCCTTCCACCAGGGCTCCTCCACACTGGCTCATATTAACCTCCATTAACCCATCTCCATTGTTCTTCTCAAACACCACCCCTTTCTACAGCCTCCGCAATAATGTAGAATATATACATAAAAAATATCTGCATCACCCTTCCACCAGGGCTCCTCCACACTGGCTCATATTAACCTCCATTAACCCATCTCCATTGTTCTTCTCATGTCTTCACATTATAGTAAACATATCAGCCATAAAAAGTAAAATGTCTCCTGCAAGCAGTGAATGACTCATGTTTTATTTATATAGTTTTTTTTATATATGATGAGTTATGTAACAAAAAAGGCAAACACGTATGGGCATGGTGAATTTAATGTGAGTAAAAGGTATCATGGGATTCCTGTTTTCAGGAGCAGATATGATGGGCAGTGACACATTAATGAGCTCATAGATTACAATTTTGCTACTATTATGCAATCTAAGCAACCATAATGATTGTGATGTTGAAAAAAACCCTCTCTCTCTCTAGATATAAATATATACATTGAGGCATTGAGGTAAGACCAGTTATCGAATAGAAATATAGTACTAGACAGTATATATATGTAAGATATATGTACAAAGTGTGTCATAGAGAAACATTCCCCATAGCTTATACTGCAATTTAACAATGCCCCCTTTCTGTGTTTCCATGACATTAGCCTTTCTATAAAATATAAAATGTCATTTGTAAAAATCCAAGTATTGATTTCATTCGGATCTTGCCATACAGCGCGTTCCAGTTATTGTTATATATGACGACCTCATGATTTGTGAGCGTGACACTAAATGAGACAGCCATGGCTTTTAACCACCATTTAACCAGCTGACGCTTAATGAGTCATTTATATGAATTATCACCTTGATGAGATTTTTAGAGATCAATGTATGAATTTGACTATGTGGAATCTTTAAGTACATTGAGATAAATGGGAAATTACAGTCTTCGAAAGGATCATTAACTGATCACTAACAAAGTTAATAGTATTAAAAATATATCTGAAATAATGTAGGACTCTTGAAGGATAACGGCATTATATTATTTATAGCTTTTTTTTTAAATCCAAATCTGATATTTTTAGATTAGGGAGTAAAATAGTATAAAACGGTGATTATAAAAATGATATATAAATATATAGTATATATTCATTTTTTCTGTAGGACTTGATTTAAAAAGGTACATAATTTACAAGAATTGTTGACCTAGCATCAAAATAAAAATAATGATGCCATAAACAGTGTCATATTAGACACTATACTTTGACCGTATAATGTATAAATGTAAATTACACACTTAAAAAATAGTAAATATCTTAAACACTGCCTTATGTTGTATCTAAAGTATAATTTAACCCCTTAATGGCAAAGCCTGTACATGTACGGGCTCAAAATGCATTGTTTTCAATGGGTTTAGAGGACCGCCCATTGTCCTTAAGGGGTTAAAAGAAATCATTGATTGCAATCCATTGATAAATGTTTTGTTTTTGCTGAAAGAGTTATAGGGATCTGTTTTCAGGAGAGTTGTGTTTTAGCTCCATGACTTCAGTAAAAGCTTGGCTGGCCCTGTATATGTGTGAGGTTTCTTCAAAGTCTCCTCACGCTTTGAAGTATGCATAATGCATAGGCCTGCTCAGCTCTTCTTGATGGAGAAACTTGGTAGCATTCTTTCATAATGTATTACGAAGTGAGAAAGTTAAAACCACAAATCTGCTGCAAACCCTACCATATCTCTACTTTAAGACTTATTGAAATTTAAGGTGAGCAAGCGAGAGGGCCCTTCATGCAACCCACCCTGGAAGTTCCAAGGTATGCTGGTATACAACATGAAATAGTCCTTGAGCTCCTAAGCCATTTCATTAGGCTTCACTTTACAATTACATGTATAATTAAGGTGACCAGGTGCACTGTTTTTAAGTCTCCTGACTTCTTTATTTGGTCATTATTTGCCACAGAAATGTCCCCAGAAATCTGCTTAAGCCTAAATGTTAATCATATATCAAACATATCCAGTTTTATGTTTTCAGTGGTTTAAATATCATAAAATGTAATAATCTATTAAAATCCCCACCAACCATCCTATTTCAATGAGTATCTTCCCTAAATCACACTAAGTAATAGAAAATTTGAGAAGAAATTCTTCTTTATGCATAGTTACCCTTCAGAGCCATAACAAGGGTTCTTGGCGCCTTTGGAAGGATTAAAGGTCTCGCCTCAAGCTAAGGGTACATCCAGTTCCCTAATCGGTGGGGAACACAAGGCGATGCAGGGGAATTGGAACCCGGCAGCTCAAACCTTTCATTCACTTTTGTAGCACCTAGGGCAGCTGCCACTTTTGACTCTTCTGTTCTGATTAGGGTATGCCATAGTCACATGATGTCATTTACAAAGTTACATAAACATCATCCACAGATTCCACCCAACAAGTTTATATGTGTGTATGTATATGTGTATATATATATATATTATATATATATATATAGTATTAAATATACAAGTTATTAGTTTTTTTCTGAAGTTCATATGCATTTTATGACAATCACCAAATATATTGCCAATTGGAATAATGGAGAAACTGTTTAGCATAGCATCTGCAGAGTGATTGAATTAACATATAATAAAACTGTAAATCTGGGATAAGCACATGAAAACAAAGGCAAATCAATATTATGATATTACATTTGAAAGATGTGTTTTGTCTAATCATTGATGTCCATATTCTGTATATGTCTTTACCAGGGCTAGGAAAACAATTAAACTATTTCTTCAATGAGAAACTACAGAACATGTAATAATAGCAGAAAGGATTTTACAACTGAATTGTATTTGCAGTTCTGCTGCTCAGATACTTTCAGCACATTCTCTATGGAAAAAAGAACCAAATTTATTAATAACATGCATTTTCATAGATACTATAGAGGGGGAAGTGTTATACTCTTTCAAGCCACCTGAGGGAGCTCATTATAGTTGACAATTGCATGTATGATTGACAGTTTTTGCCTTTATAGATTTTGACAGCTATGTGATTGCGCCTGTTTAAAGACCTTATAAAACAAACTCTGAAAAGAAAAAAATATATATATAAAAGCTCTCTTCACTCAATCCAATGAAGAATGAAAAAAATAACAAATACAATTCAATGCAAGAAACTGTGGTTGTCATTCTGTAAAACCTATTAGCATAGAAATTAGTGAATGTGAGGAAAAATAACTTACATTTGCATTGCTGTTCATTATGCATTCATTCAAATGACACCACCCAAATTGATTTTTTAACCTAGTCTAGGGTTGGAAATTTGCTCCGTTGGAATTACTCATTACCATACATATATAACACCGAATTAAGAAGCCAAGACACAATGCACAAAAAATACAAACTTCTAAACAAAAAGTTTGTGGGAATGTAACTCATTCGTAACTGTGATGACTAAAAGATGAATGTAATTTTGCTGCATCCATTGTAATAATGACATTATTACTGTCACAGCTAAAAATGCAAGTATTTGCATACTTACAAAAACTGCTATATGTTAAGGTTACAGATATAGTTAAAACATTTTACTTAATTAATGTACATTCTAACTCTTTTTTTCATTTTTCATGACATCAAAAGAATGTACATACTGTGAGGTATAACTATAACAACTTAAAAAGAAAGCTAAAGCTACCTATCAATGCTATATAGCCAGCACAGTACAATGTGTATAAATGGCTGCAATTGCACTCTAAGTAATAACTTAGAAAATGCAGAAAGAGATGCTTATGACTAGCAAACAAATTTACAAATAAGCATACCACCAAAAGGAGAGCTACTGGCAACAAAGAGTTGAAGGAGAGGACAAACAAGAGGTCAACCATATACCAGTCCACCCAACAACATGAGTAGTTGATGTTCCAGACAGTTGATGGTAATAATCATCATCTGATCAGTATTCCATCTGGAATAATTTAAAGAGAAGCATAAATATAATGGACAGTCCATCTTAATTAGATCATTTAGAATACAAAAATGTGTTACACAGTAGCTTCTACAACCCTGTACAAGATACCAGGGATACTTTCTACCAAGGAGTCTAATTGTATACAATTGTTGATACCATCTAGAAGTTTAACAATCTCAGGTCTGAAGAAAAGCAAGAATTCTTCCTTTGTCTGCCACATGGATACAATTTGGGGATCACAAGGATCATGATGGCTTTCCTTTGATTAGGAATAGGTTAGACAGAACAGTTGAAACTCTTCATTATTTTCCCCAATTCATCATAAAGTCATTTTGTCAAAGGTTGTAAGAGATGACTTCAAGGCATTTCAGCACAATATACCTGGGTCAGTTTTTGTAATCCTCCTGGCTCTATTAAATGTACTATATAAGTGTATATTTTAAACTGTCTGACTCAGTTCTAAGATAGAAATTCATGCATTCAAATATAATGAGAACGGTGTTCTACCTGATAAATTCTGATAACTGTGTTCCAACGTGTATCAAGTTAAATGTAATAACTCCCCCCCCCCCATTATTATCCACCAAAGAGAAGGCAAGCTGTGTAAACAAGCCATGGATTCTAAAATAAAACTAAGTAGCAAATCCATGGCAAAGATATTTCTTGGCTTACTCAGCTAAATTATATCTTAGAACAATGTCAATCTGTCCAACCTCCAGGCAGCCCACATACCATGCGGTGACGACCAAGTACATCTGTAAATACTCACTATTAATAGATTGGTGTTAGGATAGTTAGGTCAAAACACTTTGCATTGGTGGTACATTAATATAACTATACACAGCACAGTTGTCTCTTAATAGATTTGCCCTTCTTTTATAAAAAAGATAGAAAAGTACAAAACTGCTTTTAAGACATGCATTTGGATACTGTTGAAACAGAAACACAGAATACAATATAAATTTCTGTAGATAATTCCATGTAAACAGGTAAATGCATATAAACATATAAAAGTATATAACATATACTTATAACATAAGTAAATAAGTAAATTGACTTATTTTAATATACTATATATGACAACGCCAAGAAGATAACAACGGGCATTATTTTTTTCTTTTGTGAAACACAGATTTTAACAGGTTTGTATCTTTAAAATATAAAGTGGCATGACTCCACCAAAAATCAACACTCATCTAATGACTGACATGGACAAGTAAGTGAAAAAGTAAAGTCTTTCCATTGTTCCGTCTCTAGACACCGGATCTAAAACATGTTTATTTTGAAGGATAATAAACAGAAAGAAAAAAAGGCCTTTTATAAATCCACACGCATGAAAGTTCCTATTAAAGGAACCTGTGTTTTTAAATATTTTTTAGAAAGTTATATCAATTCTCAATGTTCTAGGAATGGGCCACACTTCTAAAGCGTTGTTATTATTATTATTAAGCATAAAAGGGAAACACTAGTATCAGCTACTTGGCCCCAACATATGAACTAATTAGTTTAGACTACATTATATTTTTTTTCATATTTGCATTGAGTTGGTATTGCTTATGTTTTCATTAAATTCCATTTAAGGTAGCAACCTAAATTAGGTTGAAATTTGATGTTGCCTATTATTCCCTCTAATAATTGGTGCTTCGGTTCTTCATTTTTACTAGAACTAGTGTTTTCACACTCATCTTTATTTCTGCTTCATTCGCCACACTTAATTCATTCCATGTCTAGAGGCAAACATAGCTATATCTGTTCCTTTATTACGTTAAAAGTAATTTTAAGAAGTGTTTTTAATAGGGATATATTTATATAAATTGCCAAGTGGAAATGACAAAAACTGTTGCCTGTCTTTACAATTTAGCAATATGCACACATTTTGCTGTGAGCAGTTAGCCTAAACTAATCGGTTATAATACCAATGTTATCATACGCTTAATCATTTTAAAACCATTGTAACAAAATGTATGCTTCCAGAAAATGGCTTGCACATCTTTACATACAATATATCTCTTAAATAATTGATCCATCAAATAGCTGGAAAGTGATATCAAAAGCCTTGAATATCATTTTGGAATTTATCAGTCTTAACATGAAAGGTTAGCTTTTAACCCCTCAAGGACAACCGGTTGTCCTTTAACCCATGAATGACAATGCATTGTGAGCCTGTACATGTACGCGCTGTGTCATGAAGGGGTTACTATAGTGGCATAGAGATTATGAAATGTATCAGGAGCTTTGTCGTCATTCTATATGCTCCAGTACTGATGTATATACTTTGGAGGTGATAGTAAAGTGTGTTGTTATTGAAGCAAACATGCCAGTATTTTTCCCCAAACACCAATACCAATTCAAATGTTCATATAGTAGGTGTATTACTGGGTTCCATGGGCATTTTCTATCTCAGTATGGCTGCAATGGGTTTATAACCCTCTCTGTTCAGTTTCACCTAAGCTCAAGAAGCAAGGACCTTTAGTAAGAGCAATATCTGCAATTTCACATATATGCTCACTACCTGTTAACCAGTCTGATAAATTCTCTACCAACGAAATCCATGGTTTCCAAGCGCATATGAGAGTTGTGGAAGATTAGACAAGAAATAACAGTAGGGTCTGAAAGTAATATGTCTTGCCACAAAGAATAATAAATATACAAAAGATACTTTTCTTGTTTCATACTATTTGTTTAACTCCTTAAGGGCAATGGGCGGTCCTTAAACCCATTGAAAACAATGCATTTTGAGCCCGTACATATCCGGGCTTTGCCATTAAGGGGTTAAATGCACTTATTTACTGATTTTAAAACTAATAGATTGTATGCTTGCAAAACCAATGTCCTCCTCTACTTATATACTGATATGTCTTAAATGTTATTTTCAATTTTAATGTTGCTGGTTATTTTCACTCTGTCTCTATTGTAATAGTGCTAAGGAATCTGCTAGTACTCTATAAATAACTCTATAAATGTAATGCTCCAAAAACAGACATTTAGACAGTTAACAAACAAGAGAGGAAAAAAGAGAGCATTTAACTATTATCCTCAATTTTATCCAACTATTTTGAGATTTTCTAGCAATGCGATTCCAGCACAATCAACGCAAATCACAAGAAAATGATCTTTCTGTGAATTACAGTGAATTTATTCAGAAATATTTAATTTATGGATCACTAGCCGAGTCTAGATTGAATGTTACTTTATTGGCTATCTGCTTGGTGCATACATAATGGGGAAAAAAAATGTTATTTCCTTGCTCTAAGAATAAATAAAGAAATTTAGAAACATATTCTTTAGTGTTATTTGAATAATTGTAGGCAAACAAAGCATAAACAAATGATAGAATTGCCGATGAATACTAATTTAGCCAAGAAAACAATGACAGATGCTTAACAAGGCAATAAGGAATTTGTTGCTAAATAATATTCGCTACCTGCTGGACACAGACACCACAGTAAAATATCAGTTTACTGTTCCTGGAATATAAATGTATTCTAATTTCAAGGTTGTTCTACTGTTCAACCTGAAAGCCCTATTTCATTTTCCATGCAGCTGCACTCTATGTATAAGAATCCCTACAAAATAAAACTAGACTTGCATTTTTGTTTAACAAATGCTTCTTTTTATACAGCTTGAGACATTTTTTTTTTAAATTACATTTCTTACCAGCTACGGAGGAAGCTTAAATTTACATTTCTTACTAACATTTCTGTTCTTTAACTTGTAATGTTTTTGGTATATGACATTTTTTTTTCAATGTGATAAATAATTTTGATAAATGAAATTCGTTTTCAATGTGATAAATCATTACTTACATGTATGAGCAAAAAAAGAACAAGAAAAGAAAATATATTTATATATGTTATATATTATTATTTTTTTTTACAATGAGATACATTTTTGGAAAAGTTACGTACATGTAATTGTCTGCAGAGAATCCACGGAATTGTTGTCAATAGGATAATAGTGCCCAGAAGAGCAAACTTTATCACACCCTTCTACCATGGAAGATGCAAATTTGAAATAGAAAGAATATGAGTTCTACAACATGTTTAGGTCCTTGTTAATAGTCATGCCAACACAATACAACAATAAACAGTTCCATTGTATCCAACACCTGGCCATCCTTGGTGCATGTCAAAGTAAATAAATAAAATCATGTAAAATACTCATCCGATATGAGGAAAAGGACACACATAGGCATTATAGTTAACCACTGTAAGGCAAAATGTGTTAGGTTGTCTTTTTTCTCTCTCTTTTTTGATGTTCTACTCTGTATTGTATGCCTACTGTATGCTCACCTCCACATTTGTTTGTATATGTTGGACTTTTTAAGAGTCCAAGACACAATGAGCTGATTAAACAATATGGGATTATGAGCCACTGTGTATAATAGTTTAACTTTTAAGATCATTTAATTGGATCCCAAGATCATGAATAAACCCTATTTTCCATTTGTTATTTAAAATTGCATTTTTAGCATCTTTCTGAGTGCCTCAAATACCTTACGAGAACAAAAAGAAACGGTAAAATGACACAGGTGTTTTATCCGTGGGTTTTCTGGTTCATGACTAGGACTTGATTGACAACTGTAACTTAATTCATTTATTAAGCCAAGAAGCTATCAAAGATACAGAAATATCCCAACCAACAAAGCTGCCAAGTGTGTCCATTTAACAGACATCTGTATTTGGAGTCATTGAAATAAATCTACTAAAAAAATAGTTCCATTAATACCAAAAGAAACTAAGTGTGGCAAAGGATATGTGATACTGCCTGAAAAACGGTTAACAGTTGAATGCGCCCTTATTGTTTAATGGTATTTATGCCAAAGAAGACCTGTTGCCTGCACAGTACTACTGTAGCTTGTTCTTTCTGTTTGCCGCGCTGTATAATTGAGATATGTGGTTTAAAAGTACTATTTTACCTCTGGGATACTGTTAACATAGGAAAAACATTGTCAGAACAAGTAAATAAACCCCTTCAGGACACATGATGTTAAAGAACATCCTATCCCCAGCATTCTAGGCTATGAGTTGTCAATTTAGAAACAGGTGTGTAATGTAACAGTTACTGGGTTAGTGAAACTCAGAAATAGGAACACGCAGGAGAGGAAGCCAAGGTCAAACCAAGAGATCAGATGTCTGACAAAACCAGAATCAGAATCCAAATATCTTGGTCAGTCGAAAGCCAAGGACAAATCAGGTAATCAGATGTCAGTCAGACTGAATCAGAGTCCAGGCACGGTCAGAATCAATCCACACACACCAAGGCATTGATCCGAGGGGTAAAAGCAGGAACAGGTCCAGAGCAGGGTCAGAGCAGGGTCAAAGCAGGATTTTTTCTCACTATCAATTTTTGCAAATATTCTTTCTAGGCAATCACATGATGAGCTTGCAGAACAGTGATATTATCAGTTTATAGTTTCTTAGCTTTTATTAATACTGTATTTTGCAATGTAAGGGTAAGTCCTCTGGGCTTTTTGTTTTTTCACGGTATTTTTTAATACTATTTAAACAACAAAAGTTGCACGTTTTGCCATTCTAAATCTATCTATCTATCTATCTCAATAAAAAGAGGTATGGATCCATAAAAAAGTATCTGCTTCCAAATAAACGTACATACTGTACATTAGTAAAAATTGGTAAAAACACGGGAACCTTATAATCAGTATAGCAATGCCACAAAAAAACGTGTTTATGTAAATCAGCCATATTAGCTAACAGCTTATTCCCACTTAAATAACTAAATTATTTCTTTGTTAATTAAATGAAAACAAGATTAGAATGCTAATACCGCTGAGATTATATTAGCACAATTTGTCAACTATTAATTCAGATTAATATTGCATGCATTCACATTCTGCTCTATCACTCTTATAAGTGATAAATTATTTTGTATAGTGCCACTGGCACCAAAAGCATTACTTGTGATATCCAGAAACGGAAAGGGGATAAATACCCAAACTAGAAAAAATACAGAGATTTTGTTATGTAGCTCTGCTGCTGCCATGATATTTAGCTTCATTATGGATGTTTAGCTGTCCAAAACATTTGGCCCATGTAGTCTTTGGTCCCATCTTTATATCAAGAACAAGCTGATTAGATGGACTGAATGGTTCTTAGCTTGTTTCTATCTTCCTTACTCAACTTTAAGAGAGCAAAACATCCAAATATACAATAGTTGTATATTTTAAGACAAGCAGCTTCCCCTAATATTAATCGCTGTTGCTCATCCAAATTGCAGTGGTATAATGTAATAACCCCCCCCAAAAAAATAATAAAAAATATATATTTTAAAATCATAAAATATTGCCATCAAACGTATTACAACTTCACTCCATATAGATGAAACATATAGCGATTCTTTTATTGGGGGTTGTAGCCCTGTGTTAAATATATATATATATATAATATCAAAATATAAAGCAAAAAAAGATAGCAACAAAAAATATATCAGGCACTAGCACAGAGAACCTGCTTAATGCGTTTCGCACCAAAGGAGCTTTATCAAAGGGAATTTAAAGATGCATGGAATAGGCATATAGCTATAAGATTTTTTTTATGATGAGACCAAGGACTGATTAAGGTTTGAGACTTCGAAACTGAAAAAACAGGCACAATAAATGGGTCAATTCGTTCTTACCAGCCACCAAATTACATATTTCAGTGTGTATCAGAAGCTACATATTTTGCACCATCTTATTAATTATACATACTCCCCAACATTTCAGTTGTCCAAATGGGAGCACCTGTATTGGTGGATATGACTAGGGGCATGAAGGCATAGACCCCTCTAGAAGGCAACTGCTCTATTGACTTTACGGCTCTCTGGCATGCCGACTTCACCAGCACACATGCTAGCTGCAAATTTCCATAAGATGACATCATTGGCTCGAAATTAATATCGAGCAGAGTGTTTAATTAACCCCTTAAAAAACAATGCAACAAACCCATTGAAAACAATGCATTTTGAGCCTGTACATGTACGGGCTTTGTCGTTAAGGGGTTAATAAGACATAGTCGATGTTAAAAGATCTTCAAATATGGACAAACCTACTGATTTGAAGCAAAAATTAGACAAACTAAAACACAAAGTATTATATGTCCTAACATCAAACATTATTATGGTAGTTTTTACATGCCACATATAGAAACCACCTGTTCATCAACAGAAAAAAATGTTAACAATATTATCTCTCTCTAAATTTCTCTACTTTACAGTCGAAGAGTTAATGTCTAGGAACGTTCTATAACATCTCTGTGGTTGCGGATAAGATATTATATGTGCCTTTTTTATGGGAAGATGTTACAGCCATGTTCCCCTTAATTTTCTGTGGAAGGTGAAAGAATTATTAGCGGCTACGTAACTACATCGCAGAAGGTACTAAAGAAGCAAAAATTTGAATCGCTTTGGAAATCTGCATTCATGGTTTTATTTCACATACACCTTTACATTTACCCAAGATAAAATGGATAAAATGCAGTCATTTCAACTTGGTTAAAAAAATGTAAATATATGAGCTGCAATTTGATTTCAGATCATAAGATAATATATTCCATCTTCTGCAGTGATAATGTTAAACATTCAAATACGAAATACGCGTTCCCTCTTTATCGTACTGCTGCTCACACTACTTTTCCATTTATAATATTGAAGTACAAATCATGCATCATAAGGTGTGATAATCACATTGAGCAGACAAATGGAGTACAATTTTTCTTTCTGCATAATCATCAGTACAAATAATGTGCTTTTTATCTATTTTTCCATGCTGAGCTGTTTAACATGGATTTCACGTTAATGTTAAATATAGAGTTTTTGACATAGTTTACAACCAAATTGGCAAGCGTAATAAACTGTATAAATTATGGAATGAGCATAAAAATTTGTGTAACATGGCTAAATGTTTCCTCTACAGAGAACGTGAATGTTTAAAAATCAGAAACAGAATATTTTTGAAGCTTTTTAGCTTGATCTTGCTTTGGAAGGTTAATATTCATATATTCATATGAACCGAAAATCCAGCTGTACATCTAGTTCAAAACATGAATCCGTAGTCTGAGATTGAAATGTACATATATATATATATATATTATTATATTTAATAATATTCATTCCAGTAAAAATGGGCATCTAGGCTAATTGCCAAGCTATGCACGATTATTGCTCCTATTTTAGTTCCTCCTCACCTTTGCTGAAAGATCGCTGTTTAGATAGAGTTCACTAAACACTTTTGTAAGTACTTTCATATGCATTGTTCAAAATGGGGAAAAATTATAAAAAATGTACTTACGTAAGCTTCCCATCAGTTTCTCCTGATTGGCTTCTTGAAACAGCCAATTAGTGGCAAAAACATCACTCTGATTAAAAACAATGCAAGTATTTCACTTGCCGGAAAACGCGTTTGGCTTAACGTATCTTCTGCTCTGAAAGATAGCTAGGGACTGGCAAAATCGGCAAGGCCATATGGGGGTTTCTGTAGAATCCTCCCATGCATTTGCAAATTGGGTGCATAAGTGTATATGATGAGGTATTTTCAGGACAGGGAAGACATTATTTAAACAGGTTTTGCCCCATATGCCACTAAACGCTGTTCATGTGTATAAAGTCCCTTCCTATGGGTTACATACATTGAAAAAAAACCTCAAATATAATAAGAATAATCAAGAATACAGGCCCACTTGAAATCATAATTAATGGGAAACGTTAAGCTGAACATTTGTCTTTAAGGCACACTCAACAATGTACATTTGGTGGCCTTGACCACACATGTTTATTAAAAATATCAGTTAGGCCTTTTAATTTAAACAAAAAAAAGGATTTTATTGTTTATTTTCCATTAGCTTAAGCATGCCTCCCGAAACTCACATGTACGACTGATGTTCTACTTCCGTCTAGTGGATAATCATCCACTGTACTCAATGGGGATGGGAAAGGTATAATTCCACAACTTATTGTTCCGTTATCTTCTTCAAATGTTAACTATGACTGCGGTCTTGATTTAGGTCGGAAAGGTTTTATTATAGTCTCAGGGACTTCGCTGAATAACATGAGGCATATCTGAATGTTTTCCGTTAGAATAAGAAATTAGTTACATTTTTGGCAGCTGCAAAATTCAGGAAAAAATATTTAACTGGGGTATCCACACTGCACCTAAAAAATATTTAAGCTGCTTTATATTATTTGTATTCTGCAGTTAGTGACAGGGCATTAACATACATTAATGCACCCACATTAAACACTCTTTTAATTGCACTTTTAAAGATCTGCTGCTGCTGCTGCTTTTCGGAGGCCCAGGGTTGATTAATAATTTCTCAATAAAAAGCTTAATAGTGCATTAAATTGAGAAACAAAAAGTTTCTCCACAGTGCAAACATGTTTATTGTATTTGGGGAAAAAAAGACCAAAAACCTGTTCTAGGATTTGACTCATTGTTGAACAGTATTAGAGTGTCAGCTTTCAGCAGCTGTAATGTAGCATAGCCTTAATAAAACATGTGTAGAATGAGTATATTGAAACTTGGAATCTTTTGTATATATGTTTGTTTTGTATTTATTAGTTGTCGTACCTCATCCTTGACTGATTGTGGATTCAATAGAGGCTTCTATGTTTTATATTAGGTCCCCCAGAAAGTATAATAAAAAAAGAATGTTTCAGGCCATACATGGGCTAAGAAATATATAAAAAAAAATATTAGACCTGTTATTTCCTTCTTCCAATTTCATAATGTACATAGGCATATTTATGTTTAATAAATAATGTTTACTTCTTTTTACTTAGCATTAGTGTATTCATATTGCATCTCACTTTGTTTTGTCAAAATCTTTGTTTCTGGACAAGATTTGGACAATTTTGTATTTTTTTTTCCATTTGATTTTGGTGGTATACTCACTCATTTTTCTTTTCTTTTGCAGAAAGCATTAATCTTGGAATATTTTTCAAATTAATAGTCATTAAACATCAAACAATCGATAAAAATTGGGTTTCCCTATTTTAAGTCTCCAAAAACTTTATTCTTGGAAAACCTCTATAGTGGCCATTGGGTTTCTTGGTGATGTTGCAGATTTCCTATTATTGAAGTAAGGAATTTCTAATGCTCAGCTTTCCTGGTTAAGTGAATAAAGCACTTTATAAATGTGTAATTGTTGCACCTAATCTCATCTAATAGTATTGCAATCTAACAATCCATACAATAATGTTAAGTTGTATATTAGCAAGTTATTAATGCTTCCATTTCCTTCATTACTATTTATCTGTCCGCCAGAAATCTCTTGGCAAGTTGAATGTATGCTTTTCTACTAATAAATATCAGCACAACAATTTAATCAACTAATTGCTTGTATGTCAGAAAACAACAAGAAAAAAATGTTTTGTCTGTGCTCCGTAACTTATATGATACCTAATAGACACCTGATTCCCGGTAATAAGTTTATATATGCAGTATGTTTAATTTTTAATATATAATAAATGAACACATATGGAGATAAGTACAATTATGCAATGACTTGCCTTCAAAACGGAAGCAAGAAAATGAAAAAAGGAAAAAACTTGAAGCACATTTCCATTAGAGTAAAAAAAAATAACTATTTATTTATTGGAGATCACATAATTCCTAAATGTATGTTTCGCCATAGTGTCTGGTCATCACTAGGGCACACATCATAAAGCTTAAGCAGTTACAGGTGAAAAGGTATCAGATATCTTCACGTGAGATAGTATCTTGGCAGCTTGCATCATGGCAACATGGCTGAAGACCGTCCCTACACAAAGTAAGTTGATACATGCATGTTAGTGTGTAGGTGTGTGTGTGTCTATGTATGAGGGGGAGGATAATTGGCTTCACTTTTCCCAGGCCAAAAGCTACCTGCCCTCCCCTGGATTTAGATAAATTAATTGATAAGTCAATCATAGTCCTTGCCATCATCCTCTCTTAATAGATTCTGAGCAAAGAACGTGAATGTTTCAATTCTTCTCTCCATTGGAAAGAGACTGACTACTACTGCTACTACTACTGTATGCCAAATAATAACATGTTGTGCTAATTGAGCAAAAAACAACTAGTAATAGAAATTCTAAAAGTTGATAACACATCTAAATCCTGACAAAGCATCTCATGGTGAAACTGCTTTGTGTGTGTCCAATTTCATCTGGAACCATGACATCTCTGTACTGATAAGAACCACGGGAAGGAAGGTCATCTTAGATTTGATATTATTGATTATTATAGTCAGCTCATAGGACACTCTAGAAATTACTTAGTATCAACTAACTATCTTTGTACTGGTTAAACCTTTTCTGTATGCATAATTGCCTTTCTCAAATTGAAAATGTTAGTATATATATATATATATATATAATATATATATATATATATTATATATATATGAAGTTTGTTGACATTGAATTATAAAACATATGAACTAAATTACCCTCCAGAAAGCTGTCATTATATCCATAACTCAAATCATAATCCAGTGACAGGGGCATTATTGGGAAACCTTGACCCATCACTCACTCATAATGAAAGAGTGCTACCATGATCAATAAATGTGGAATTTAATTAAATATCTACCTTTTCCTGGCTTGTTTTTTTCCATTACAGGATGGTCATCTAAAATTTCATCACAGTATGAAATTACTCAAACTTGTGTGGTTAAATTTGTAAAACTAATCTCATATTGTTGTTACTATCTGCAGATCCAATTCATTTCCTTTATACTACTCGACTTAGGAGTTGCAGAAGGTCAAATTGACACCATATAATCAAAAGCACAGAAATAACTTGTCGGTACAATTTTATTTTCTGAATTTTTTCATATCTAATTGAAATACGTCAAGCTTGCATAAAGTAAAAAAAAATGTGAATATAAAGAACAACATGGCACGGGACCTTCTTAAGCTGACAGAGTGGCCACCATATACCTCAAGGTGGTAGCACGCCCCATCCACTGATCCAAAGTTTCTATAATTGAAATTCAATCCTTTTAGCAAGGGATCGGTCAATGGAGAAGGCAGACTTATATCGTGAGATCAGCTATCCAGCATGCAGGACAAATGATAGATGGTAAGCTCAAAAAGCTGGACCATTTTTAACTTGTGTACCAATATCCCTTAACATGAGTTAATGATATTACTAATTTTATACAGAATACATTTTAAATTTTCAATGTCCCCTTTAGAAGAAACTGAAGGAAAAAAAAGTTTGTTGTGGTATTACCAAAAAGCCAAAAGAAAATACAAATGTCTGCTCTAAATCCAATACACATCAAATTTCCAGTGCGCTCTCAGGGTTCTTTAGCACGATAAGCTAGACATGCCCATATTAGCGTAAGCGTACTGGAAGGTTTGTACATAATAGATTTAGAGTAAGAATGTTTTTATATACATACCATTATTTTACTTTGCTGGGATACTTGGAAATAATGTTGGTTTGTCTATTGTCTATTACCACTCATGAATCATAATATCAAGAGAACGTGGCTCTATGTCTTCCCTAGCAATAGAACCTTCATTCCCTATATAATGCTCTGGGTTAATTATATTTATTCTTTTACACCTGAAAAAGTAATTGCATTGAATGTTAAAAAAGAAATTAACCCTACAAACACACAGGGATGGGTTTCAAGAAATTATATTAGAAGAACCAAAGGAGTGTACGTAAAAGAAGACTACAGACGTAATAATCTACTAATATTATCACTCTAAAAATACCAAGCGACTAAAATCAGTCTACTCTGATTAGTCGTGGTGCTTAGAGACCCTCTAGAACGCATATCACTTAAAATGGGCTAGAAAGATATCAGAAGGAATTAACATAAAATATCCTTGGAATACACCACACCTTTCCAACCAGCCGATGCTCCCCACTGCCCACAAAAGCCTTTCCTATTGGTCTGTTGCCTATTTTGCCTTTGTCTTTTGAAATTGATGTACCGGTATTTACATGGTATACAGGCATGAATGTCTGCGTTGACTCTGTAATTAATGGAAAGTTTTCTACAGGCAAAGTTGTATGTCTTCTATTGTTCTTAAAATAATGCATTGCTACATTTACAGCAAAATGCGACTGTCCTACTAAGTTAAGACTTATTGAGACGTAATGTATATAGAATGAGGAAATAACGGCTCATGACTGTATATGTATAAACAAGGTACATTTTCTTTCTGTTATTACACTTTGCTGTTACTAAAAGAGGTTTTCACAATGCGGTTTATATAGTAGCACATCCTAAATTGTCGTCACATCATTTTTATAGCAATATAAAGGATGCTTTTTATGATTTTGATTTTACTTTTTTTGTGAATGTTTTCATTATTTAGACATCTCTACCTTTCGTTTGCCAAGAAAATACATTAAACACAAGTAAACCTAGGTTTACAATTTTTTCTATACTAGTAAATTGTTGCATATGGATCCTCTAGCCAACTCATTGCTCTCTATGTCAAACATCTAGGGTCATAGAATGAGATTTAGCTGCAGTTATCAGCAGAGGTGAAGCATATATATATATATATATATATATATATATATACACATATATATATATATATATGTCAAACGTTTTCATGCCCCTAATACAAATATATTTTTATACTATCCTCATTAGTAGCATCTACCATATAAAACTGAAACTGAAACATAAAGAAAAGATATGAAAAAATGGCTTATGTTAATTGTGACACCACTCTAAATAATTTCATTTTCTTAGTAAAAATAGCTTAAGCCACATTTACTGCACAATTGCAGAGTGTTCTCCCAAGAGGACCCTTACATTAACTGGAGAAATACTTACAAACTGTGGGTGTCCAAAAATATTACATAATCTGTTAAACAGCAGAGTTTGACGCTGAAGCAAAAATGTTGAAGATATATACCGGTACATTTATTTAAAATAAAATAAGAAAAATGAAGCACACAAATATATATTGTTGAAATGATCATACAGAAATGCATATTTTAATATGTTTCCACAGCAATCACATACAATACTTAAGGTTATAAAGATATTTTTCTGTGTTACTTTCACATAGTTTGTACATAGGTAAAGTTTGAACCAAATAGAACTAAACAATAATAAACCATATAACAGATACAATAAACTAGTTACAGCGTCAAGGTACAGATCAAAACATTTTTTTCTTGTGTCTGTCGATATTTTGCACAGGATTGGTTTGGTGTTTACTTTTGTAATTCATTTGATATGCATGCAGAGGTGTTTTTTAGTCTTTTCTTAATTTTTCACTAATTAGTAATGTGCGATGTACCATTCTGATGCTTCATTCACCCCTTTGGTTCTTGAACCTCCCCTTGGGGATTTCCCAGCTGTTTCTGATCTCCCGTTGTAATTGAAAATAAACTTGTTCTGGCCTGTAATTGGCAGTGAATCCAATCATTTAATGTTTGTCACGAGACAGATGTGCAAAATAAAGTGACATATGGAAACGGGCCCTACAGGGGTGAGACCGGATCTAATCTCTTCTTCACCTTGCTATTTATACTTTCCGTTTTATTTACACATAGGTAGATGTGAATTTGTCATTTTGTTATGAGTAATAAACGGAGTATGTCGTCAATAAGGCTCATGTGTTATGTTCAAACTCATCGTGTGATATACCATGTTTTTTCAGTGTATCGCTGAACTGAAATACTCCTCTGAACTTAAATACTCCTTAAATAACCTGCTTATAAAGCCCATGGAAGAAGCACAGAAAAGCTCCCATCATATCCATGGTAAATGCTGCCCACAGGGTTCTATATAGATCGGTAAATAATAATTGCAACGTTAAAGCTAACCAGACAATTCTTTAAAGCATCTCAAAAAGCAAGTAGGGTGCTGGGTTGTATAGCGAGTGGCATTAGTAGCAGGAAGAGGGCACTGCGTAAAGTTCTTCGCCAGAAGAATATCGTAGAGAGCTCAGAGGATAGCTACACAAATCATGGTCTTAAACTAGAGGATCAGAGGCTTAGCTGTAACGTAAGGAAGTTCTACTTTACTCAGAGCGTAGTAGATAAATAGAGCAGCCTCCCAGCAGAAGGGGTAGAGGCTAATACGGTGAGGGAACTTAAGCAGGCATAGGATAGACATAAAGCTTTCCTCGCTATAGGATCTTGCCAAAGACTGATGGGGGTTTAAGCCCCTTACATCAGGAAAAATGAGCAGACTAGATGGGCCGAATGGTTCTTATCTGCCGTCCAATTCTATGTTTCTATAATAATAATGCATGCGGTGGTACAAAATCTTAGTAATCTTAGAATCTGTACTCCTTCCTAATAAAACAAGAATCAAGTTGAAACTATTCTTCAATAAATAAACCCTTAAATAATGTGAAAATATAATATTCCAAAGTCATGCAATACACGTTTTATTGTAAGCAGCTAATACGTTTGCTCTTACATTTAGTATTTTACTGTAATGTGTAAGTAAGAGAGGCAGTTTTCTTTTCTTGGAAATCTACACACTTTATATCTGAAGTGGTAGTTTGTAAGGACAAAAAACGGTTGAGAAATAACTGATTTATAGCTATGATTGTTGATGTCTGATTAAAGCTGACAGCACAGGATGTGGGGTAATGTATGTGGTAATTGGCATGTTACAGAGTGAGACAAGCTTTTACAGTGCACCAGAACGGAAATAAATGTGTTGGGTATGAGCTTTAATTAGCAATGTTGTTAATATCTTTGATTTGGGTAAAAAAAAAATATTATATATTATTTTTTACTTGTCTCTGTTGAAAGAGTAATATTTTTATAACCATATTGGCTCAATTATAAGACGACCATCCAAAATTTTAAAATTAATTTAGGAAAAAAAAGTTTTACTAGTAAATATTAATGCACATGTTAACTATTTTTTCATATTTAATAAAAACCATGATTGAGAAAAATCATTTTTTTTTTATTTGACAACCTGCCCCCCGAGTTATGTACATCTGCAATTGCTCCCCAGGGCGCCCTGAACTACATTAAACAGCCGCACGGTCGCCCATTTAAGTGGCCAATTCGGCCACACCAGGACCGTCTTTAAAGCGTGCAGCATCCACGGTGTGCCGGCCGGGGTGGCGGAGTCTTAAAGCGGCGGTAAGACATGCTGGCTGCTTTAAAATCATTAAGCGACCGATGTGCCTGCACAGTGCCGCCCAGTGTCCTGTTCCGTGTGACTCTGCCCCCTTGAGCGGCACGTCACATCGTCAATGTGATGGGCCACTCAAGGGGGTGGAGTTACGTGGAACAGTCCCTCGTGACAGCTAGAAGAGCACGTTGGAGGACAGCAGCAGGGAAGGATGGCAGCAAAAACTTAAGCATTAAAAAAATAAAAAATAGTTGGGGTAATAGGCGGAAGGGGATCAGAAGGGGGGGCTGCACTTGGGCAAAAATTAAATAATAACAGGGTTTGTATTTCTTATTCACTTGATCTATACATGTAGTGCTGTTTACATGTGTTGTTTATTTGATCTATACCTGAACTACAGGGAGTAAGTAAAAGAGAGGTGTGGCTTAGTGAATGAGGGACAAAGGGACTGTGGGGATGATTACAGGGGAGAGGACCTCTCAATGTCAAAGTAGAGTCAGGAGGAGGGAAGACTGTACTGACTCTCACAGTCTTCCCCTAATCAATGGTCAGTGTGGCAGGGGCCCAAGGAATACCTAGGGTCCACTTTTTCCATATTTAAATGTTTTTGTTACAAAGATTAGCTGTAACAAATAAATTATTTTACTCCCAGTCCCATCACATTACATCAACATGCGTTGGAAAATCAGGAAAAGATGGGCATGGATGGTGTGCTGATTCGGTGGCGCAACGGGCCACTTGACTAGACTTGCCCCCCAGGCCTTAGGTTGCCAGCCCCCCCTGCCCCCAGATATAACTTATGCCTTCTTTATATGCCACTCTACCCCCCCCAAACTTACCAATGCATCCCCAGACTTGCCCCCTCTCATGCCCCAGACTCCCTGGTGTCTAGTGGGGGCAGCTGGTGGATGTCTGGACGATGCACATAGATAACCTCTGCTGCTGCCTCACACTTCCGCCAGAGTGCCGGAAGGTCATGTCACACCGCCCCTCCATCATAGAAGCCCCAGCGGAAGTGTTGGGTAGAAGTTGAGATTGTCTGCGCGCATCGGGGGGACGTCCACCAGCTGCTAGAGAGGAGGATCCAGGTTCCCTACATCGCTGCGGGATCTTAGTCAGACCTCTATGTGAGACCAGATTATAAGACAAACTTGAATATAAGAATAGGCATATTTTTCAGAGCATTTGCTCATAAAACAACCTCATCCAAGTTGCATTTGTTAGCTAAACCTTGAGTTGATGAAAAATAAAACATATAAGGCCTCGCCATACCTGGGAACTTCTGGGCTCCGGCTACTCAGAGCCTACCCTTGCACAATGTAAGGGGCGTAAACACTGAAGGTGAGGGCGTTCCCACTGACATTGCGGGAAAAGCCCCCATTTAAAGAGAAAATGGCCGAAACCGAGGCGTGTCAGGATTTAGCAGTGCTTCTCCTGGAGTTCTATGGGTCAAACCTGGAGAGTTCACAGGTATGGGCCTCACCTAAACAAATCTTGCCTGCAGAGTGTTGGCCTATTATAATCCTTAGTTATATAGATAAGTAACTAAGGTAAACTCAGCAAGGTCGACCCTTCATGACGCATCATTTAGAACTTGAGATGAAAGGTTTCATTCTACCATTACTCTTCTAGTTAAGTGAATAAATTCCAGCGTGTATTTTTTGCCAAACTGTATACAAATGTACATGTACATAAAAAACTCATTTTAACATAAAAAGGAAATATTTAATCCTAAAGTAGGTTTGATAAACATCGGCAATATAACAAGCTCTTATTTTTGTATTGTTTTTCAAGTGAACATTCTTTACTTAAATCATTGAAAAGAGATATTCTGAATCACTTCAAATGAGTTATTGCTTTTCCAGCTGGATTATAGTTTATTTTTTACTGGGTTGAGCATCAATCATCATGTAAACACAACTTTGGAGAAAAAGTGATAAACTACCTCCCTAGCCGTACAACACATTACAAGCAATTTTATCACAAGAGTGCCCAATGGGTCTATTTATCAAAAGTCGATAAAAAGTAATAGTTTATCTCTTAAAACATGAGTTATTTTTTTTATCCGATAGTTCAAGATTGCAATTTAACTCAAAAAAAATAACATACATAATATCTCTATTTTGTAAATGCCATTTTGACCAGCAAAGGGAAAACACAAGATACCATAAATATAATTGATAATTCCGAAAGGGAGCTAGTGAGAAAGTATAAAGCAAAAAAGGGAGGAAAATATTGAAAATGAACAAAGAGCCAAGCAGGGAGTGATGGGATGAGAAAAATAATTGAAACACATTTATTAACACTATTTTTAGCATATCTACTCGAAATATTATGTATACTATATATTTAAAAACATGGGTTATAATGCACGCTAATGTTATAAAAGATTCAAGAAATAAACAGGTTTATTCACTAAAAGTTGGTAGAAGAATTGTGGTTTTAACTGCCTCACTTTACTATTCATTATGAAGGACCAGCACTGGCAGGTTTGTCTAGCATGAGGAGCTAAGCTGACCCTGCATAATGTATAATTTATTGTATGGGGAGACTTTGAAAAAAAAGATACATTAACTATACATTATATAGGGCCAGCCATGCTCCTCATGCAGCAGAAGCTCACTTATAATTTTTAGTGGCATCAAGGAGCTTCAACCACAGATCTCCCGCAAACTCCAATCTATGCTGTGTCAATGGACTCCTTTTCCATGCAGAAGCCAGTACAACAAGGGGGTATGATATCAGAACCTCCAATGCGATTCGAAAGTTCCCAGATATATGAATAAATAAAATTTTACAATTACAGAAAATCTCCTACTGATCACCTTTTTTCGCATCATACAGATCCACTTCTTATTACAAATGTTCTTTTTGTGACCATTAACAAACAAACTCCTTAAAACCTGTATTTAGTGTCTGAGATGGATTATGCTTAGTACTTTCACATTTAATTGGAATGAACCCTGCAAAGAGAAGTACCAAGGTGAGTGATTTGTTCATTTATATCCCCTGGAAAACATGCAAATTTAAAATAAAGTATATTCAATATTTAGTTTAAATTAAAATATGTACATTGGTAAACCAGCATTGTTTGCTTAAGGGCAATGTGCTCTGCATGCCTTAAATGAAGTATAGTTATTAATCTTCATTAAAAATGTTCATTTTAAATTATGTATAGTTTGAAATTGCTTTTCAGTGTATTCTGAGAATTATGCTAATGATACGAGAATATCTTTATAAAGAACAGTAGTCAAAAGCGCTATAGCTTGCAAAATAACTATTCTAAACTACTGTAATGTTTTTTTGTCCATTCAAATGAAATAATAGAAAAAAAAAGTATTCAGTTTCCCTTAGGTCAGTAAAAAAGGTTAAGTTCAGGCTAAAGTTGCCACTACTACTAAGTATGCCGTGTACGCTAGAACTTAACTTTGTGTAGTTGTGTTTTTGACACTCAGAATTTATTAACACATATTACTTTAATACAATAATTTCACTCCATTTGGTAAATTGGAGTGTCAGCAAAGGGCAGATGTGTTCCAAAATACATTCTGTACTGCAAGTCATTATAGGAGCATTGCAAATGATTAAGAGAGTGAATGTTTCGGATGAAAAATTGCTTGCTTTCTTTTTTCCTTATTTCAAGACAATGACATACTTCCTATGATCCAGAAATAAACTAAAGTAGGGTACGCTTTGCTACTAGGAGATCTCAAGGCACAAATATTAGAGGCAAAGTAATAACACTAGGGAATCATTGGCTAAGTTAGAAATAAATCAAGCCTTGCGAGTACTCAAGAAATGTATCTGGATTAAAGCGTCTAAGGACCATTTCACCGAGGAATTGCACAGCAAATACTTCATTCACGGCATCTATAAAATAAATCTGTTTTAAACAATGGACAATAGAGCATGTATGCATATACGTGTGTCCACATGTCCTGTGTTATATATTTTGGCATACATGAAGAGTTCTGAGGAATCTAGATATTTGTCATTGTCCTTATCTAGTTAAGAATATTTTATGTGTTCATTTATTTCCATCATTTTCTTTTATAACAAAAAGTGTAGATAAACATATTTTTCATGTTCCTAAGAAACCTGCTGGTTTCTGGTTTGGCATATAAATGTGATTTTGCTAGGATTTTCGCATATAAACATATTTCCCCAGGGTTAAGTCTCTGACCAGCACAGTCTTCCCCTTGACTTGGCTGCCCTATGGTTTATGACATGACTGGAAAGCTCTTGGTAAGGAAAGTTGCATTTAGCTCTGTCCACACTGTGTCTTGCTGAGCCCTTCCTTTCTCTTCACCCTCTTTCTTTTGGGTACCTCCATCACCTCTGATCCAACATGGAGGAGAAAGAAAGGAACAGGACAGCGCACCCAGAGGTTCCTGGACATCGGGACTATTAAGGATATCCCTGGGAAGGATTGTTCGATGTTGCAATGATTTGGGTTCTAAATTATGAAAAACATTGAACTTTGCTGTAATGGATTGACAAGGACACCAAACTGGAAATCTTGGTAATTGTGGTACTCTTTACTGTTTATTATACTCTAAATGCACATCCATAGCACCAGGAGAACTATACATCATGGTTTTCAGGTTGTATTATTATCAGTCAAAAAATGCATGGTGCAAGCAGCAAGACTTTATATACTTTATATGTTTTATGTAGACACAACAAATGTGCTATTTTCAACATAGTTTTTGATGTCCATGACAAGAATCTGGAACCACCATGACAATGAACAAACAAAAAACACAGGGTGCCCTATTTTCAGTTTACTTCTGACAAAGATACCTGTGAAAATAATAGGGTGCAGAAAAACTTTACTTTGTTCTTCTTAATGACTGAAAATGGTCATTCTGGACATTCCTGTGGCCATCTCTTTTAATGAATGATGATGGCCATTAAAAGTAAATATATGTATCTCTCTCTCTCTCTCTCTCTCTCTCTCTCTCTCTCTCTCTCTCTATATATATATATATAATCATTAACAACAAAAACTGGGGCTTATGTCATAATTGTATGATACATGTAATGTATGCAGCTCTTTTTTATGTGTTTGTGTTTGTTTATTATTTATAAAGCAGATGTCTCAAAATATATTTCAGAATATTTGTCAAATAAAATGTTCTAAATTTAAAATAATTTCCCATTAAGAAATTCATACTGACTCTATAACGCGTTCCATTTAAAAAGTAGATTTCTCCCCCAATCTTTCAAGTAATAAAAATAATTTATAAATATTCATGGATTAGCAAAAGTAATACATGTTTACGTCTGAAGAGTAGACATAAACATTCTGTGCACTGGAGAAAACTGTAGAAATGCAGATACGCCGACAGCTTCTGCTCATTTGCCACGTTACTGTGCTATTTTCTTGTTTATAATATAAGGCTTTTGGTTTTGTTGAATTCAAACCATTTCTGTTGATGGATGCTGACATCTGTGTCACTATATTTTATTTCTCATGCTTTAATGGACCAGAAAATGTTACTGAGTAGGTCAACTTTAATGCTCACTAAATGGTTAGTTAAGAGAGGACATCTGTCCACTGAAGAAATTACTCGAGACCACCAACAGATATCCTATAAGCTGGCTGGCATATTCCGGTGTTAATGATCTCCACTAAATGCCAGAATTATTTACACTCAATTTCTAATTTCCAAAGGTTAGAGCTACAACACGTTTTTATCAGCCTGTTTTTGCAGTCATGATTTGGAAACATTTTCCTGAATCAAGAGCTGTGTTATTATTTTACCACAAAAGCAACCTTTGGGTCTGATACCATTCATTGAAATACATCCCTTGATACGGAGCTTGATTTTCTTTTTCTATTAGCTTGTACCACTGAAAAATTTATGAACATTTTTATCTGAGCTTAAACAAATGACACTTCGCTCTTGAGTTCTTTGTTGTATCCTACAATAGAAATATTTTTCATACTTGGCATTGTATTGACACAATGTTAAGAGAGAGTAGATGCAATGTGAGAATCAAAGCATAGTACGCTGTCATGCTGTGGCGCCCATGAGAACTTCTGAAGTGAGATGGTTCAACTGTTCATTATCATAATGCTGATGACTTACTACAAAGTAAGGATTCATAGCTGTGGTTGACAATCAACTAACAGCAAGATTCAAGGATTAGGTCAACACTTCCAGCATTACATCACAATTAAATCGGAACTTCTACAAACTCTATAGGCCCAAGGTTACATTTGTTTCTCAGTATTCATAGACCCGAGCAATCCCTTTATGGGAATTTAACTTTTTTGATGCGTAATTAAAAATGATTTTTTTATGTATTTTAATGAAGAATACTGAAACAGAACCTCCAATTAAAATGTGATCTTGACTGCGTTAAAGCGATATTATAGCACCAGAAATGGGGAAATGTTAAAGCTTATGCAATATGCATTCAGTGTTTCTATTCCCTAAAGTCTTTCTTGATAAAGGTCCACATGGGAAAGTAAATGTTTAAATGTAAAAGTGCTATAATACACTAAATGTTTAGGAGTGGTATCATCTCCTGCAAGCTGTCTGATGTGAAATATGCTTGCAACTGGGAAAAAAGCATTAGAGCTTCTGTGTCTTAATCCCTCACTGTAGATTCTGATACATAGAAGCATAGAATTTGAAGGCAAAGTCTATCCGGATGGATGGCAAAGTTGTTTTACCTGATGTAATGACTGAATCCTTAATCAGTCTTTGTTCTTGTATTATTTCCAGCATCCATATGCCTATTCAGTGTATGTTTAAATCCCCTTATTGTATTAGCATTCACCACTTCTGCTTGGAGACTGTTCCACTTATATACCACCCTCTCAATAAAGTAAATCTTCCTTAAGTTACAGCTAAATGTAAAAAACATTTCTTCCCCTTTGAAATAAACTTTCTTATTGTACTGTGTTAAATCCCTTTAAGTATTGAAAATGTTTTTATTTTTCATACTTTTGTAACCGGTGCATAATATCTTGTAACACTAATCCCATGTGAAGCATTTATATATCAATATAAATGCATAAGATTGGGGACACAGCTTTCCCTATGAGCACAGGGTCCTTTTTTCTCCCCTACATGAATCGGTATTAGAGTCTTTGGTTGCTGATTACAGCTGGAATTGTTTACATGTTTCATTAAAAAATAATTTTGAACTATTATTTCTTTGTATCTTTAGAAATGGATGTAGCTATGTTCTAAACAGCCTTTTTAAAGAAGATTATTCAAATTACACTACTAGACTGTTCATTGTGAATCAGAATTCTTTTTCTTTTTTTTTAATGGCATTGGCTAAAAAATATTGGATTTTACTCAAATTGACCTACATCTGTGACTGACTGCATGAAATGTCTAGATTGGATTAACACTCTGTGTCTTAAGGTATCAGTGTACTGTGTTGACTGCTAAAACAGAAATGCATATAAAAATATGAATTAATGAATTATATGTATTATACATCATCTTACCATCAGCAGTGTCTGGTTAACAATATATAGCAAAACTGTACCACTGGTCTTCTCTTAATCATATAATGCATTCTGGTGCCGTAACATCATTTCGGAAACAAATCGCTGCCAAATGTTTAATGTACACCCACAGACACAGCTAATATTGCATTCTCGCATTCAAGACTGTGCTAAGGATATAGTTGTTCAAAGCATTGACTCTCCCATATTGTGTTAAAGTATTCCATTTAAATTAATAATAAGCTGCTTGCAATAAAGGATGTTACTGAAAGAAACAAATAAATCATTCTTTGCAAATGAGTGAGTTTCAGTGGGTACTAATACTCCATGCATTCAGAATATACCTTTTGGTACTAATACCCCATGCATTCAGAAGCTACCTTTTGGTATTAATACCCCATGCATTCAGAATATATACGCTTTTGGTAACTAAATACCGCCCATGCATGTCAGAAGATAATCTTTTGGTATTACTACCCCATGCATTCAAGAATATAACCTTTGGTACTAATACCCCCAATGCATCTCAGAGATACCTTTTGGTAACTAATACCCATTGCATTCAGAAGATAGCTTTTGGTTTACTAACCCGCATGCATTCAGAGATATACCTTTTGGTAGCTAAATACCGCCATGCATTCAGAAGATATATATTATAATCTAGTATCTCAGGAGGTGTCCCCATGCATATTCAAGAATATACCTTTATGGTACTGATACCCCCAATGCCATTCAGAAGATACCTTTTTGGTACTAATATCCCATTGCAAATTCAGAAGATACTTTTGGTATTACTACCCATGCATTCAAGAATATACCTTTTGGTACTAATACCGCATGCATTCAGAAAAGATATCTTTTGGGTATTGCTAGACTTACCCCATGCATTCAGAATATACCTTTGGTACTAATACCGGCCAATGCATTCAGAAGATACCTTTTGTAACTAATACCCGCATGCATTCAGAGAGACCTTTGGTACTAAATAAGCCACATGATTCAGAAGATAACCTTTTTGGTATTACTACCCATGCATTCAGCAATATACCTTTTGTTACTAATAACCTCATGCATTCAGAAGAATACCTTTTGGTAGCTAATACATGCATTCAGAAGATACCTTTTGGTACTAATATCACATGCATTCAGAAGATACCTTTTGGTATTACTACCCCATGCATTCAGAAAATACCTTTTGGTACTAATACCCCATGCATTTAGAAGATACCTTTACCAGTTATAGTTATAAAATCCCTGCAATGAAATTGAAAGTCTATATCAAACATGGTTTTATTGTTAGGTCAATACTGTTATTTTTTTACTGTACCACACTGAATCTCTGGGGTTTGCAATGGTCAACTACACAGTCAATTTCAATAATTCCCATGTTTATATTATTCTTCAATTACAGCAGTTATTAAATAAGTAACATAGTTGAACTATCATGTGATCATGGACTCTAAAATTCCTTATATTTGAAAGCTGAAGAAATCACTCACGAGCACTGGTTATATGTTTATATGCGTCTACACAAGTGGGAATTAACAAGGAATTTGGTAAATGAGTGTATATGTGGCATATGAATTAATAAGTTAATCAATACATTAGTTAATAATATGCAATATGTTATTTTTAAGAATCATTAAGCAAAATGGGATTCGAGTAGTCACTAGACAGGCTAATTGCCTCTTTTGCATTATATACTTAGTTATAAGTAAATTCTCTAAAAGTTGCAAGTGAGTTTCAACTATGCATAGTTGACCCTGCATAGTGCATATATGAAGACAGCGTTCAACAAATCCCATGACAATACATTATGAATGGACGGATCGGCATCCCTTGCACAAGAAGGTCACCTACCCTAAGTTAAGATGATGCGATCTTTTATATTACCAGTATCTTAAGAGGCCGTTGATTTAAGATTAAGCATAGATTCATAAATTATAATGAACATATATGTATATTGTAGGGAACAGCTCATACATGGGGCGGCAATGACAGTAGTCACACAGGCAGCAGGTCTCAAAAGTTCAAGAGGGTGTTTATTTAAAACAAACTCTAAGCCTGTCCAACGCTAACTAAACATCAAGATACCTCACTATCCCACTACAGGCCTAAGGTTTGGCACCAAGCAAAATAACAAGTTGTCCATAGGTAAAGCTTCAGACCTGGTGGGCTGCAGCGCTGGCTGTAGCTGCTCCTTGACTCAGTCTCTCCTACACCCTGCAAACCTAACAGCCCTCTCTTTTAAGGCTTCCTCCCCAGTAATAAGCATAGGAAGCCTCACCTGAGGATCCCTGGGAGTAAGGAAAACCCGTAGTGGACTAGGGGTGTGGACTGGAGCTCTCCCATTTCCAACCTGTCTTCCAGTCCAAGAAATCCAGGACTGGAGGACAGAGCCCTAGCAGACAACGCTCTGCTAAAGCAGCATGTATGCTCCTGGATTTCTGCTACCGTGCCTTCTTCTACATCAATGCAGGGTGACTGGCTCCATACGTGAGGGACAAATCCACCTGACTGGTCCAGTAATAAAGCAGCCCAAACTGCTTCTGTCCAACACACATTTAAAGGAAGGGAATGCATAAAAACCCTATGAAAGAACACAAAAAGGGATTTAATATAGATGTAAATGCTGCCTAAAGCATTTGTTAATCTAGATCCTCTGATAATTGTAAAACATGTGAAAATGGCCTAAAATCTTAAAGCCAGAGCAGCTCGGGGTCATTTACACCTCTGATCTCCTTGCTAGTGCGCAACTGAATGAGTAGAAAGAAAGCTCAATTCAAATGTCCATACATATGACACAAAGATGAAGAAAAAAATTGAAGTTCAACTGCCAGGGAAAAGTCACACTTTGCACTATTTCTGAGATAATCCCACTGAGGATTGCATACATACATTTCATAAAGATATTTCCCCTAGTGGGTCAAAGATATCACTAAACATTTTACAAAAACCACTAATGTTGCATGTGATAATTATAATAATACTCAAAATAAAAGGCAGAGATAAAAAACATTTGATGCAAAATGTCACTGCTCACCAAGTGGAAGATAATAGAGATCCTTTCAAATGTCCATGCGCAAATCTTTTGTTCTCCCAAGTGTGGTCTTTCGTTTATTTTGGTCCTCACGTGGTATCCAGTGGCGTTGCTAACCAAATTTGCACCCTGGTTACTGAAAGGTCTGGATTAGCTTGTTTTTCACAGTCTGTCTAACTAAACTTGGCCATTTCTAAATGTGTTTAAATATTCTGACAGCCTGTAATTCTTTGAAGATGATACATTACACTTTTAATATGTTAGGGGGTTAAACAGCATAAGTGAATAATAAAATCAGTCCATAAGTAGTATTAGCTTTTGAATATGAATGCCAAATGAGCGCGTGCTTAGGAAATATTTCTTTTATATCTATTCCTATCATAAAAAGAATGTAGCGTGAGTGGATTTATTCTGATTCCTCCTAAGGGACAGGCTTTACAACTCATGTAAACATGCTACTTGTGAGTTATGGACTCTTCTTTCACATGTGAGCCGTAAAGATAAAAACACATTCTTGTGTGGATTGCGGGAAGAGAAATGTCCCTGGTGTTATCTTGTTTTTTTTATTATAGTTGTCTTAATGATTTTTTTTTCTTTTACGAAGTTACCTTTTTATCTTGACAAACAAAATGTTATTTTTTTATCTCAAAATAGACAATTACAATAACAATACTCATAATTCAGAATAATTATGAATAAAAAGTTGAGAAGCTAGCATATATATATATATATATATATGCACATATATATACACACCATATGGACAGTGTAGAATTGGGACACCTGACCCTAACAACAGGAACTTTTACAACATCATATTCTAAATAGATAGACATTAATAGTCGGTTACCCCCTTTGCATCTATAACAGCTAAAACACTCTTCTGGGAAGGCTTTCCACAAAGTTTTGGAGTGTTTCTTTGGGATTTTTTGCCCATTCATCCGGGAGAGCATTTGTGATGTTAGGCTCGCAATCTCCATTCGAAGTCAACCCAAAGGTGTTTGATGGGGTTGAGGTCCGGGCTCTGTGCAGCCGGTCAAGTTATTCCACACCAAACTCATCCAACCATGTCTTTATGGACCTTGCTTTGTGCACTGGGGCACAGTCATGCTGGAATAGAAAGGGGCCTTCCCCAAGCTGTTCCCAAGTCGGAAGCATAACATTGTCCAATATGTCCTTTTATGTCCCCTTCACCATACTCCAACACATGGTTACTGACTTTTTTGCTTACTCATCATTACTTGTGGGGGATTTGAAGTAACCTGTCTTGTTTTGCCTATGCTAATACAGTATATATATATTTCATTCCATCTTCTGTTTACTTGGGATTTAATTAACTTATTTCCATGCAACCCTTAACAAATTTCAGCAAAAAAACGCTATGTTCCCAAAATATTTTTTTGGTACTTCCAGTTATCCTACCTCACCATTGGGATCTGAAAAATAATTACTTAGCACAGAATATTGCTTGCATTTTCTTTACTTTTGCCCTGAAATACTGCATTAAATGTAGTGTATTTTGTGTACATTTAAGATATGTTATGTCTATTAAATCAAAATGTTTTATTTACCTAGTACAACATGTAGTTTAACACATATTGGGACCCCAAAACCAATTGTGAACCTCTGAGTACAAATGCCTCCTGGTTAAATAGCTTAATGTTTCTTGTCAACTCTATATGTGACATTAAACCAATTAAGTTACAACCCAGACTATTTCTCAATTTTTAAGGAATTTCAAAAATAATGTATTTCGAGAAAGCGGTTGTGGAGCTAATTATGTTAGCCATATTTCAGACAGTCATATAACTTTGCTATTTCCAGTTTTCAGCACTAGAATTAAACTGTGTTATGTAGATTTATAAAGATATTAATTAACAGCCAGTTAGGAAGTATAAGTCAGCTGCTTGCTGAGAAATGTCATGTTTTATACACAAGAGACAGGTAGGTACAAATGTATGTAAATAAACTGAAAAATACCAAAAAACTGTTAATTTACATGCTTTATGTTCTTTTATGCTCTGTCGATTAATGTAGTTGTTTTGTTTTCACATGACACATTCCATAAATGTCTTAGTTTAAAAGAAAAAAACAAAACATTAACCCCTTAAGGACTGTTGTTTTTTTTGGGGGGGGGTTACATTTTTTACCTGGTGGCAAGGCTGTTTTAACACTTCTGCTGTTTTTGTGTTTAGCTGTAATTTTATATTTTAGTTTACCCATAGAAAATTGTATATTTTTCAGGACAAGAAGGGTTTTCTTTAGATAGTATTATTTTGATCATATCATCTAATTTACTATAAAAAAATAATACGTGTATTTGAAAATCTCTTTTTACTCATCTACAGACATACAATAAGTCGAGTATTTAAAAAACATTTTTTTCCAAATCTGGTCATCCCGGGTCCATGTCCTATTTGGGATATCTTTGAAGCTGCCCTGTTCAATTTACTATTACTATTACTAACACCAGCCTTTGAGGTAGTAATTTTTTACTTTTTTTTTTTTTACACACAAATTCACAAACTCTTTTACTTTTTACCAGGCACTGTCATCTTGTAAAATGCAGGGTGTTCTTCACTATGGGGCTTGTAATCACTTTCAGGAGTATTCACACGGAGCCCCTGTTTTTTTCTTTTTCAAGCAGTTTCAGCAACACCGACTTAAGATCGTTGATCTCTTCCTAAGCTCTTTTTAAGCAGCCAGCCGCTAGTGTATTAAATATGGCGACTGATCACACAGGGTGTGCTTTTGTTTTTTTAGTGTTGCTGAATATTGAAGCATTGCAGCGACACCATTTGAGTAAAGAAACTGGTCATAGAACATCATTAGTACATTAGTACTTTTTCATCTGCCAGAAATAGATAAATGCATTCAGACATGCATGTTTGGCAGCGGTCATCATAGTTCTGCATTTTACATCAGAAGTGCAACCTACAATCAGAAATAATAATTCTACCTTATAAGAGCACAAACAAGCACAATAAATAAATATAGGACCCCTGTAATGTCAGTATGACATGTTTAGAGGCACCTGCTAAATACAAGATCCCTTTGTTATACAAAAGACTCTAAGAGAAGAGAAGTCACGCTGCATTGCATTCTAATTAAAGTTGTGCAGAAAAGAAAAAAAAGTGGTGTTTTGGCTCTCTAAACATTAAAATAATGCATGTGGAATATTCTGGAATTCTGGGAATATTACTAATTATTCATTGGGTTTTTTAGCATTGACATCTATTGACCATAAGCAAAATATTGAAAAATATATATATATTTTATCTAAGTTTATATTTTGGCACTATTAAATGTTACATGTACAGTACTAATACCACCTATGAACTATAAACCTACATTTCTACATTTCTTAGTTCTCCGTGCTGTGGGACTTTCTAAAACCATTTAATGTGCCATGTGCACTAAACTAAAGGTTAATATACTTAAAGCATCAATAGCTGGTATGCATGGGTATATAATAAAAGATCCCCTTTTTTTAAAATAGATTTGTCTGTCTCCCAAAAACAAATCTTACATTTGCATCGTGTCACGTATATTTCTACGAAAAAATAAGGCTTCCATCCGCAACAGGTTACGTCCTTGACGCACATGTCTTCCTAACGCTGGAAATCTGTGAAACGCTATTTCCTTTAAGTCCTGTGAGGATTTTATAATTTTAACTTTAACATTAGTTGGTATTTTAGCTGTGAATGTTCTTGACACTGCTAACAAGCTCCTCCATGCTTTGACAAGCCTAATTTATTTCCTATTTTGTGCTGTGAAACATCCCTAGTGTGCATCATCCAGGATTGTCACAATATTTTGGAAGGATTTAACACAGCCCATAAGTCCTCATAAAAATACTACAACCCTTGGGCAGAAAAAAAAAGTTTAATAACATAGTAAATGGAAAATGACAGAAGATTAAAATGAAATGAGGGGTGAAATTTCAATTTTTTTAACTTTCTTTTGCCGCAATCAATTAGTTTTATCTAAAACTCTTGGAGTTTTACTGACAGATGTGAAGGTGTTTTTGTTATATAACTTGGCAGGAAGGAAACAAACAAACAAAACAAAAAAAATATTTTATTAAAAGTCTATCCCTCAAAATATATTTAGTCTGCAACTGATGGATTAGAGGAGATACAATGTGATACTAGATTTTTTCGCTTGTATTTTCGGTTGATTTGTATAAACACATTTTAGCCATCTGACATCCCACAGTGTGGCTTTTACAGTAATCCATGTCTGACATCTTGTATCACTCATGTCTTCTCAATAAAATGCACATTGTCTTCAGCAGAGAGAAATAAATCTCTGTGGGTCTTAATGGAAAAGTCACACGAAGAGTAAATAAAACACAACCAAGGAAAGCAGAGAATTTCCATTCATTTCCATATGTCAGTTTTGTGTCTTTAACTCCCCCCTGTAGTCTTAAAGGTTTAATTAAATGTCATTTTGCTGCCACCAAAAGTATAATCCTTGAGGTGCAGAAGGCCGGTGTTTACATTATCAAGATATGCCCATATTTGTTTAGGTAGGTGTGTGGCTGTATGGCATCAAATAAATATTTTTCTTAAAAGACTATATTTACTTGAAAATTTGCTATACTATGTAATATTGCCTTTTGAACTATTTTGCAGTATGTATGTAGGAGATATTAGGAATTGATTACATTGTTAATTGTCAGTTTATCCTAATAAATTGTAATGACTGGATTACTGTATACCACACTGTCAGAGTATCTCTGTAACTTTACACTAATGTATGCTATCAATGTTAAAACAATTTCCATCAAGTTAGGTAAATTTCACGTAAGTAATGATTTTTGTGACAGAACCCTCTTTCTATATATATTTAATATTTATATTAAATTCTTCCTTTTCCCACACACACACAACACACTTCGGCAACCCCTCAACCTCCATGTACAAATGTACCCCACTCTCAGTATATATATTTTTTATTTTTACCTGTTACTAGGTGTTCAAAAATAAGTAGAGTTGGTAGGGTTTAAAAAATAAATTAAAACCTTAAAAAACTAGAAAACCTCAATAAATGAAAATTCTAAAGGAATAATGTTGGTTTTCAAATAAGGAAAGTGAAGAAATGTATTTTTGATATTCAGATAACTTAAACTTATACCTGTAAAACTGTGAATACACCATATGGATATGGTTTTTGTAATAGCCTTAT
The DNA here is from genome assembly GCA_009364415.1 of Spea multiplicata. Classification (NCBI taxonomy): domain Eukaryota; kingdom Metazoa; phylum Chordata; class Amphibia; order Anura; family Pelobatidae; genus Spea; species Spea multiplicata. Next base: position 40,716 of record VKOC01017141.1, read on the forward strand.
TTGCCATGCAAAACATATATTTAAAGGGTACACTAAATGAGAAAGAGCAATATAATGGTTAAAGAAAGACATGGCAATTGTCAAGCGAGAGTATAGGTTGCAGAGAAGTAGAATGACTCTAGAAACCAGAGTTGGGGCTCAATAGAGAACAGGCCGGGGTCAGGAAACCAGAAGTCTGTATAAAACAAGGTCAAGCCAAGGTCAAACGCAAGAATTCAATAATCAGAACACACACAAATATTAAAGATGGGAATGACCATCAATGGGCAAAGTCCAGTTTCTCGATTTGGAGCCAAAACTCAATTCCTGTGATGTCACTCTACATCCATCATTACATCGTGTCTGTCTGTTTTATCAGAGCCTGCTTACATTTAATCTCAACATACCACACACACCTTCCCTATCCAAACCACCACAAACCTACCGTAACATCAGCAACCTCAACACTCCACAGCTTTCAGATACACTATGGCCACTCCTCTCAAGTATATGCTCCTCCTCCTGTCCTGACACAGCTACAGTTCAGTATAACCGTACACTAGCCTCAGCCCTAGATATGGTTGCCCCTGTAACTGTACGCAATCCCCCACGCCATCCACCTCAGCCATGTTATTCCAAATAGACACGCCTCCTTCAAAAGTGTTCACGTACCGCTGAACGCCTGTGGAGGAAGTCTAGTTCACCTGAAGACTTCATTCACTACAAATTCATGCTCCGCTCCTATACAGCGGCCCTCCATCTCTCTAAACAAACATATTTCATTAATTCACCTTTCTTTCCCATAACCCTAAACGTCTATTCTCTACATTTAACACCCTTCTCAGACACACAGCACCTCCCTTGCCCTCCAACTTCTCTGCCCAAGAGCTTGCCACCTACTTCAAAAACAAAATTGACATCATCAGGGATAACATCCTCTCCCATACTGTCAATCATATGGTACCTCAACCTCCCTCCTCACCTGAATCCATCCTCACCTGCTTCAGCCCAGTTACACCACTCGACGTTTCCAAGGTTCTGTTATTTTCCCACCTCACCACCTGTCCCCTCGACCTTGCACCTTCACATCTCCTGCCAGCCCTCTCTAGTGTCCTTACCCCAAGCCTAACCCACATCTTTAATCTCTCCTTCTCCTCTGGTGTATTCCCATGCTCATTCAAACATGCCATCATCTCCCCCATCCTAAAGAAACCTTCACTTGATCCCACATCCCCATCAAACTATCATCCAGTTTGACCGATAGCTTCCAAACTGCTGGAACGATTAACCTACAATCAACTAACAAACTTTCTCTCGTCAAACTCTCTACTTGACCCTCTACAATCTGGTTTCCATCCACAGCATTCAACAGAGACTGCACTGACTAAGATTACTAATAACCTCCTCAAAGCTAAAATGAAAGGCCAATTCTCACTGGTTGTTCTCTTGGACCTCTCAGCAGCCTTTGACACAGTTGACCCCCCTCTTCTCCTACAAACCCTCCATGCTCATGGCATCCGTGACATGTCTCTTTCATGGCTTAAATCCTACCTTTCTAACCGTACTTTTAGTGTCTCATTTACTGGAACCTGCTCCTCTCCCCTACCGCTATATACTGGTGTTCCTCAAGGCTCAGTTCTTGGGCCTCTGCTATTCTCCATCTTCACTTCTTCCCTTGAAAAACGTATTTCTTCCTTTGGTTTACGGTATAACCTACATGCAGATGACACCCTACTCTATATTTCTGCTCCTGATCTTTCCCCCTCTGTTCTAACTTGCCTCTTTGACTGTCAGGAATTGCATCATGGATGGCGCCCCGTTACCTAAAGCTCAACATTTCTAAGACCAAACTCATGGTAATGCCGCCATCTGCTATGTCCACTTTTCCTGACATCTCTATTACTGTTGATAACTCCACTATCCAACCAACAAACCAGATTCGCTGCCTTGGTGTCACCTTTGACTCTGCTCTCTCCTTCATCCCTCACATCCAGTACCGTACCAAATCCTGCCGCCTCCACCTGAAAAACATCTCCCGAATCCGCCCTTTCCTCATGCAAGATACCACCAAATTACTAATCCACTCCCTTGTGATATCCCGCCTGGATTATTGCAGCTGCCTACTAACTGGTCTCCCCCTCTCCTGCCTTTCACCACTTCAATCCATCCTCAACACTGCAGCTAGATTAATATTTCTCTGCCACCGCTCCTCATCCTCTGCTCTCCTATGCCAATCACTTCATTGGCTCCCCATACCCTTCAGGATCAAATTTAATTTTCTAACCCTGACCTATAGAGCCCTCAACAACTCGGCACCCCCTTACATCTCTATCCTCCTATCCAAATACGCCCCTACTCGCTCCTCTCACGACCTACGGCTTTCTTCAACTACCTCTTCCCACGCCCGTATTCAGGATTTTACCCGCGCGACTCCCCTCCTGTGGAATTCCCTTCCCCGTTCTGTCAGACTTTCTGCCTTGTACGCGACTTTCAAAACCTCTCTGAAAACCCACTTGTTCCCAACCAGCATCCTAATCAAAACCATTGGAACAGCTTCAACACATCACAACCAGATCAACTCATCCCCATCCAAGCAGACCTCTCCTATTGTCTCACTCCCCTCACTAACTACCGACTAGATTGTAAGCTTGCAAGAGCAGGGCCCTCTTCTCCTATGCACCAGTTTGTTATTGTATGTGTTTATAAATTGTTCTAATGAATGTAACAGCGCTGTGGAATCAGCCGGCGCTTTATAAATAAATGTAATGTAATGTATATTGTGGCCATCTTGAGCGTGGACTGGTTATTCACTGTAGGCAGGGACAGCTGGACGCAACACCACTAGGGAGTGTATGGAGCCTCCGTGGCGGTTGTTGCCGCTGCTGTGAGCTGGATGGGAGTCTCACTGTCCTCCTTGGTGGCTGCTGAGATCTGGATTGAGGTCTCCCTGGGCGTTCAGGCAGCAGGTAAGTGATAGGACCCTTCCTTAAAGCTGGCAATCTCATTAGGATGACCTAGATACCACCAATGGAAAGCATGGACCAAATGGGGAGTTCTGAGATGGAATGCCAGAATCCAGGAGTGCTTCTTGGGTCCTCTCCAGTGTACCAGATACTAGAGGCTTCCTTGCTGTCTTCGGGAATCAAGAATAGCCTGGGCGATGCTGGAAGCAGCACAGTGTATAACGATCAGAGGTATGAGCAGTGAGACGTGGAAGACCCTTGGAATATGGAGGTCTCTGGGCAAGGACAGTTCACAAGCCTCAGGATTAATCTGGGGGATGAGAGAGAACGATAGAAGATCAACCCAGTCGCCCTGACTGGATATTCCCAGCCTTGGTATAGTTGCGCCAGAAGCACCAGAAGCCACAGGCACTCGAATGGGTAGTGTTGGGTAACTTCCTTAGTGAGATCATGTAAGCCATTTTAGTGAAGTGGCCAACAACCATGAGGATCATTGTATGACCCTTTGTTCCTCTCTCTCTCTCTTTCTCTCTGGGTCTATCTCTCTTGAAGTCAAAGGTCAAATTGTTACATGTAAGCAATAACCCCCTCCAATGGCAGCAATCTTAGATGTGCCTTACAGGTACCCAGTTGTCCTACCGAAACAGGTCTCATCATAGCCCTCTGATTCTGTCACACACAGGGTAAGATAGAGACTCTGATACAAGGTATGTGAAGGGCAACAAGGGTATAGGCTGCAGAGAAGTAGAATGACTAGTCAAGGTCTGGAAACCAGAGCTTAGCATCAACGATGAACAAGCCTGGGTAAGTAGCCAGAATTCAAGATAAACAAGGTCAAGCTAAGGTTAAACACGAGAAGCCAATAATCAGAATGCACAATAATCAGAATAGTGGAAGAAGCGCTATTAAACATAGGCAATGCCATCAGAGGGCGAAGTCCAGATGTCTTCTGAGGGTTTATATAGGGCAGAGGTGCTAATAACGCGCAATAATTAGAATAGTGGAAGAAGCACTATTAAACATAGGCAGTGCCATCAGAGGGTGAAGTCCAGTTGTCTTCTGAGGGTTTATATAGGGCAGAGGTGCTAATAAGCACTATTTCCCAATTTGGCGCCAAAATTCAAATCCTGTGACCTCACTTCAATCAGCACATTGTGGCCATCTTGAATGTGGCGTGCTAATTCCACTGGCTTAATTGGCCACTGTAGGCAAATACACCACTAGGGGGCATGTGGAGCCAGATGGAGGTCTCCCTCACCTCCATGGTGACTGTTGCAACTGCTGGGAGCTGCAATTCACAAAAATTGCTCTGGCCCTATAGCATAAAAAGCTCTGGTCTTTAAGGGGTTAAGAGGGGCTAACAAAATGTACAGTCTTGGTAATTAATTGTACAATACTTAGAAAAGTGACCATATAATAATAACAAACCTAGAATCATTCATTAGTACCATGAACCTACACTACCAATTTTTGAGCCATTGTGAGTTTTGCATATGTTAAATTTGGGTCACTTTTAGGATCAAATAAAAAAAAAATAGCACAATGCATACAAATCAAAGTCCCTTAGCTCTTTAACCAAAAACATTTTCAGAAACAGATATTTTTAAATATATATATATATATTCATAACACAAAATCTGAACTAATTCAATAATGCAGATGGCAATTGCTGTTTTAACAGATGGACAAAGCAATGGGTGGCTTTTTCAGTAACAAAAAAAAAAGAAAAAAGTTAGAGCAAAAAGATGCAATCCAAACTGAGAATCAGAGAAAAGGATTAAAATCCACAACAGATGTTGCTTCAATCAAACAGAACGATGGAGACTTGTCTGTATCCCCCCCTCTGTCATTACAAGGGATTAAAGGCAACCATTCATCAAGAATTACCCAGTTCTCATGAGGAGATGCTACGCAAAATTGTGTTAAAAACTATATTAACTGTGAAAATGAGAAGTGTGGGAATGCAGCCTTCACTTATGAACAAAGAAGGGAGATTACCTGAAAGAAAGTATCATTAAGGGATTTGAAAATGATCAAAGCAGCTCCCCCAAAATATCCAATTTATTTGTATTTTACTTCACATTTACGACTACGACTGGCGCAATTGTGTGTGTTTCGTGTAGGGATGTGTCCTACTTTTTCAAGTTTGTTAATGACAGTTAAAATAATAGTAGTTAAAATGTACTTATTGACTGATATTTCAATTATAATAAACACATTTGTTTCCATATTACAGACATGCAAAAGTAAAACTTAATTGCTTTTGGTCTTTTCACTAAGAAGTTGAATGGTCCATCAGGGCAATTGATATTCAGTTCATCCCTATGCATACTGACATCCACAATTCAACTTAAGGGTGAGGGCATGCTAGATACATGACAACTGGCATGACCTTGTCTCAATCTTTTTAAATTAGTGAGCTGTAGCAAGGGTCAGGACTGGCTTTCTGAAGGGGCTATCCATATGAGGGATGCAGCAGTCTGTGTTTTTGGACAGGTCTGGCTGCACATAGGGGCAGGTTTTGCCCCAGATAGTCAAGGGAGCAGAGAGCAGGAGAAGCAGGGGAAATGGTCAAGGTGTGGGTGCGGCCAAATGCTGCCCCCCCCCCTGCCTAAAGACAGAGGAAAGTGGCCTGGAGACCAAGGAAAGCAGGGCTTAACCCAGAGACTGGGTGAAACTCAAAGAGTTCCCAGGGATGATGGGTGTATGAAGAAACATTTCTAGCTGAAATAACTAGTAAATAAAAAATATATAGTAAGCATTTAATAAAGCAATTTGAGCTTGCTGATGCCATGTCCTGACTGTATGGAACCACTCTGTAGCCTACCATATGCCTCTATCTAAAAGGATTCACAGATCACATTAAAATTGCATAGGTTGTAAGAGATACACCTAGAAATTGTGCTGAAAAAACCTTAACAATACCACAGAAATGTTGCTGATAAAATTTATAGCAAAAAGGTAATATGTTTAGAACCATGATGAAATGCTTATCATCTTTCAGAATTGCCTGAAGTACTTGCAGATCCTAGTCTGCTCAGTTTTTACTGGTAATGAAATGAAATTGCATGGGCTCCGTGCCTGCAAAATGAAATTTCTTTCACTTTTTTTTCCTTTTACAATTCTAAAGATTGAGAGATCATAAAAAGAATTCCCATTATTCCATACTGCAAAGTAAAGCATATTTTAAGTTTTTGTATACTGAAATAACAACTATCTAGAAAAAGACATGCACCTATAAGCATTGGTTTTGTCATGTGACTTTTGATGAGATCGCTGTTTTTGGCTATGACAGCAGTCATGACTGTGACACCCACCAATTGTGGCCCCTATACATCGACACCCGGCATAATAGATGGACGCAATAAAGATCATTGTTTATCTGATGACATAAAATGTCAGTTTCCACGAATAGGTTTATATTTTTACACAGTGTATAACATTTAATAAAAAAAATATAAAACAAAACTGTAATTTCACAACGATACACATTTATTTTAGGGCAATTTGCAAGGGTGTACTATAGCGTAAAAAATCTGCCCTGGTGTACCTCTGCCAATCTTCACCACTTTTATCTGCTTGCACAGGTAGCCTACAGGTAGCACAGGTTTCTGATATTATAGCAGAGTAGCAACAGAATCTTTCCAATCTGTCCAAATACAGGCCTCTGCCAAAAGGAAACAGGACCCTGGCGCCAGAAATGCCCAAAACTTCCAATATACCCCCCGTTTCTCTAATCTCTTCACATACTGGTCTAGTATGACACATAGGATATATGCTCAACCAGAGCGTGACTCGCACCAATTGGCCCAGTTAATCTGTTGATCTTATCCTATGTAAAATAAATCAAAGTATTTTTTTTGCTGTGCCATTATTCTCTCTGAGCCCCGTATCTTGCAGCTTTTTATGTTATTTGAGTAACCCATCGACACAAGAGCACCGGGGGATCTTCCTGTACCAGGTCTCCCATACAAAGTCCCATCAATAGCCGCATTGAAAGCATGCCATCCCACAGGTTAAGTACTAATATGCTCTCTGCAACTGAAAAGTAGAACAGTGCCCTAAACCCGCTAGTATCATATAACTGCGTTTAAAAAAAAAAAAAAACTCAGTAAAAGGGCATGAGGCAGTGATGAAGAAGGATCTGCTCCATCTGAAGCACAAATCTTCATTAATAAGCGTATTGACCCCTGGATGTATGTCGTTTTCCATGGAAAGGTATGTGAGACTCAGGATGCAAGCAACCCATAAAATGATTAAGCATGGTACCCTCAGCTGCTTAGGTACAGGTACACCACAGGGTGAATGATTAATTTCCTATAAACACTGAAATATCTAAGCATTTGGTGTCTACACAAAGAATTGTGTTTGTACACAGGTGTTCTATATGCTTTTTTCATATAGCCCTACATTCCCATTTGGCTGTCATTTCCACAGGGGAATCCACAGATTGGCCTCATTAGCACAAAACAGGGATAAATAGTCACAGAAACCTGCACAGTGACAATTTGTCCTTACATGAATATGAAGAACTGGTAAATCAGAGGGGAGAAAGGAACATTCATCTTTGCTGGAGCACAGGCAGCAAGGTGCTGTAGAAATTAATTGTTTTACAGGACTGGGTGACTGACCTCATTAAAAACTCCAGTAGCAAACTACTATGTAGGATTTTACTGATAGCATGTCCCTTGTTGGTAAATTTAACAGAGACCTTTTGAAATTCAAGAAGTAGAATGTATTTTGTCAGTTTGCTAGGACTGTAGTAATATATTATCATTATTTTTTAAACATACAGGATTAGAATAATTCCAAGTCATTTAATATATACCAAGTTTGCTATTGCTTCTATTTTCTCATTTATAATATGGTTATAACAAAATTAGCTGTAACATTGAGTTATCTGTGAACATGAGCTTGGCCATTTTACCATTCAGAAACAAAAGGATTAAAATTCATTTTCTGGATTAATCAATTCTATAACAATTGTTTAAGAATTGAGACATGTTTTAGATTTACAGGGATATATTCACTAAATATGGACTTTGAATATGAGTTGCTATTTCAGCTTCTTGACTTTCTTATACATTTGGAGGGTTAACTCCAGTGTGAGTCTTTTTAAAGAAGAGCTGATCTTGCCTACTACATTGTAAAATTAGTGAGAGGCTTCAGTGTATAGTCCCCTTAGTCTTCCCAGTTAACCCTGTATTGCGGGTAGGGCGTTGGCCACAAGTCCCCACTAATGCAACATAAGATAAATTACCCACCAGCTGCTAGGCCGTAGCCTTGATATGCAATTTATTGTAACAAAAGACTAAAACTCCTAGTCTAGCGTTCTTTCCCAAGATGCAAAAGAAGATATGGCCAGAGGATAAAACAACACAAAAATAATATAATAATAATTATTATAGGGTGAATTGGTGGATTGGCAGGAATAAATGCCTTACTTGTCTTTCCTTCAGCTGACCAAAAGTATGTGGAGACCTGACAATCACAACTAGGAGCTTGTGAGCTTGTAGGACATCCCACTCCAGAAATATGGCCATTAATATTGAGACCCCCCCCTTTGTGGCTATAACAGCATCCACTCTTTTCATAAGATTTTTGAGCGTGTCTGTGGGAATTTATGCCTAATTAGCCAAAAGAGCATTTGTGCGGTCAGATACTTTACTGTTCCAACATGACCGTGTTCCTGTACACAAAGCAATGTTCATAAATAAATGGTTTGATGAGTCTGGTGTGGAGTGGCCTGCATGGAGCCCTAACTTTAACCAAATTCAACATCCTTGTTTGAATTGGAACATCTACTGCGAGCAAGGCCTTACTCGACAAACATTGGTGCCTGACCTCACAAATGCTCTTTTGGCTGAATGGGCATAAATTGAAACAGACATACTCCACAATCTTGGGGAAAGCCTTTCCAGGGTGGATGCTGTTAAAGCTGCAAAAAAGCAAGCTAACTCATATCAATACCCATGATTATTGCATAGGATGTCCTACAAGCTCTTATAGGTGTGATGGTCAGGTGTCCAAATAACTATGTCATATAATGTAGCTCAAAGCATACTGTTACATTGCATTAAAAGTTTAATGTTAAATACTGAACAGAATATTAGCAATATTAAATACTGTAGCCTGCTCAATGGAGAGATAAACAAAATTCCATATTGACAAAAAAACAAAAAACATATTCAGCTATGGCTAACAAATTCCTATCAAAGAAAAAAGTAACTACCGGTAACAAGAATCCAGCAATGATATTGGTAAAGAAAAAGGGTTCAACTATCTTGCCAAGTGGGGATTCCAATTTTCAACTGCTTAAGAAAAAGAGCAATAGCTGTAAATTTCCTGTCTATCTATATCAATATACCGGTATACGGTACGATCTCTAGACAATGTTAAAATTAATGTAGGTGCATAAATGTTCAACCCATAGCCTGGATTATTAGGCACTGTGCGCCTTAAAGATAGGGAGCACAGGTATGTGTTGTCATATTCAGGCACTCCATGTCTTAAGGTAGTACAGATGAAGAGGGGGCAGCTGGTGGGCTCTGCTCTAGGTCAGAAAATAAATCCATCACTGATCCTGCGGCTCTTGATTTATTACTCTCCATGTTCAGTAACCAATCAATTTGAGGAATAAAACTGAACAAACGTTTTTTTTTTCATTCAGGAAATAAGATTGTTTGTGTGCCTTTCAGTAATGATATTAACTTAAGGATTGCGTACTAATAATCTGACCGTCAAGAGGTTTCACTGGCCATGACACAGTAAAAAAAAAAAGTCACCAATCTGCAAATTATTTTCCTAGTAAGGAAATTACAGAAATTAAATTACATGTCCTAATCACATAATCACTCCTTCAATTATATAAACAATTATATATATATATATATATATAGAATGTGAAGTTTTCACAATTTTTTATAGATCTGTCACATAATGTGTGTTTTTTTCCACCCAGTAGGAAATCACCAGATGTTAAATATATGCAAGAAGGACTGGTGAAGGACAGATGAGATAAATCCTTAGTAGGAAAGGGAAACAGGTCTACACAAAGCATCTGCTGCAGGGATGCTGTGATAACCACTATGCTATAAATTCTGCAGACCTTTTGATATCTGAACCATTCACTTAGACTGTAAGCTCTTCAAGACAATACTGTTTTTTTCTAATGTTTTTCTGGCTTGCATGTCTATATTGTATTAATGTGTATTAAATCAGCGTTAAAATCCAGAGATAACACATAGCAAAAAAATAATGGTGGTATAATCAATAAAAAAAGCACCATGTACTATCCCAGTTATCTATTGAAGCTTACCATACTGCAACATTTTAGTCTACGGAAGATGCTGTAAAGTAACGTTTTTACAAATTAATGGCAGTGCTTTATTATGATAAACTCTACGGAACATTGAATATAGGATGTGTTTGAACCTTTAGAATGGTACTCTATCCTAAGGAAACGGCAGCAGAGCGGTATCGGACAAGAGAAATAAGCGTGCGGCTGACAAGATACTTCCTTTTAATAAAATCCACACAGAAGTAAAAAATTGCAATTGAAAATGTCAACATACAAACATGGCATGTTTTTTTTACTTATCCTATTCCATAATGTCCAAGTTCTGAATCTTTCCTATGAAAGAAGCATCACCATAAAGTTGCTGAAAGCCATCATCGGTACACCCATAGGACATAACTTGTCCTTAGTTGGTCTGCATGTATTACGAAAGTTAAATCTTAAGAGCTAAACGTAAGTACCAAGTAAAGCTTGATATTGCTCAATTATAAGACAACCCTGATTATGAAGAAGACCCCCAAATTTGAATGTTAATTTAAAAAAGAAAAAGCCTGATATAAAACTACCTATAAAACAAGTTATATTAGTAAATTTTAATTCACATGTAAACTATTATATAATAAAAACTATGAGAAAAAATGCATTTTTTGTTTTTTATTTCCTTTTATTGCCAACCTGCCCCCCCCCAGTTATGCACATCTGCCCCCTAGATATGCCTTATACCCCCTTATATGCCACTCTGACCCCCTGAAATGCCTTATACCCCCTTATATGCCTCCCTGATATGCTACTTTGCCCCTCCTATATGCGACTCTGCCTCCCTGATATGCCTTATACCCCCTTTTTATCACTCTGCCCCCCTGAAATGCCTTTATACCCCCCTATATACCCCAAAGCATCCCTAGACTTGTCCTCCGTTCTCCAGACTTACTGAATTCAAGTGGGGGCAGCCGGTGAACATTTGCACAATGCGCACAGACAACCTCCGCTGCTATCCGGGACTTCGCCGGGGCTTCTATGACTGAGGACAGGAAGATCATGTCCCACTGGTGCTCTGTCATAGAAGCCCCGGCGTAAGTGTTGAGTAGTAGCGAAGGTTGTCTGTGCACATCGCGCAGATATTCACAGGCTGCCAGAGAGGAGGATCCAGGTCCCCTGCAGCACTGCCTGTGAACATCTGTGCAACGGGCATAGACGACCTTCGCTGCTGCTGGACGGTACTTCCGTCGGGGCTTCTATGGTGGAGCACCGGAAGGTCATGTCACCCCGGCCCTCCATCATAGAAGCTCAGGCAAAAGTGCCAGAGAGGATGATCCAGGTCCCCTGCAGCGGTGCGGGGGATCTGGATCTTAGTCTTATAGTCAGACCTCTATTTCAGATCTGATTATAAGATGACCTCGAATATAAAACGAGGGGTATTTTTCAGAACATTAACTCTGAAAAAACCTTGTCTTATAATGGGGTTAGTGGATGCTACTTGGACCTGTCACCTGATTTATTATTTTTATTATTACTATTATTTGCTTAACAGATCCTTTAATCACTTGATGACAACTGAGATGCCAGGCATGTCAGAGAAATGCATACCCATTACGGCAATTGCTGTGCCTGGCACATCATGGGGTTAAACGAGTTGCTTGCTTTCTTCTCCAAAACAGTGTTGCTATAATGCCTCAATGTTGATGCATTCAGCAACACCTAAACCTGCTTCAGAGGCCTCATCTGATCATTACTCTGAGCAATAACATGCAACATCTACAATATTGGGACCGCTGCCTGCTTGAAAAGCACATTAGTGAGGGATGCTACATGGGAAGTATTTTAGTACTAGCATTTGAAATACCCATGGGGTATCTAGTTTTAAAAAATGTAAGGTTTCATGGGGTAAATTAAATTGAACATGGGTGCAGACTGACCAGATGTCAATTTTGTGGCCTTTTAGCTCCAAAGAACCGACAAACCTATGAATGGGTGGTATTGCTGTTACGAAATACATACAGTTTTTAAAAATATATGGTTTTGGTAAACTGAACTGGCTGGGTCCAAAGATATTCCAAATAGGACATGTGGGCAGAATTACCAGATTTGAAAACAAATGTTTTGAAATAGCAATATGCTACTTGTATTTATTCCCCTACAACTTGCAAAAAAGCAAAAAAAAAATAAAAAATAGTTTTTTCCAAATATTAGAATTTATTGAACAGGTTTTTCATTTCACATTTTTTTTTTATCAAAATAATGGTGTCTAAAGAAAGCCTTGTTCTGAACAAACTATATATAATTTGTATGGGTATACTAAATGAGAAAGAAGAAAATTACAGCTAAACATAAACACCTCAAAAATGTTACACGGGCCATTGTCATGAAGGGCAGTGGCGGAACTACTGGGGTCGCAGGGGTCGCGACTGCGACCGGGCCCTGGAGTTCTGCCAGTCAGGGGGGCCCAAGGGGTGCCAAGTGGATTGCTGAAAACGACCGCTCGGCAACTCTTGGGCCCCCCTGAAATCCAGGACTCCTCTGCTCCCCACTGCTGCTGCTGCTGCCGCCGGAGCCACCTGCCTCAGCGCTGCCCAGAGTGCAATGTTGGGAGCGTGAGGCGTTTGTCTTGGGTGCCGGCACTTCACGCTGAGCGCCGGCATATGACGTCATATGCCGGCGCTCAGCAGTGAAGCGCAGGCACCCGAGACAAATGCCTCATGCTCCCAACACAGGAGTGACCTACAAAGGGGGGTAGGGAGGGAGAGGGTAGATCGTGAGAAGGGGGGGTAGGGAGGAGAGGGTAGATCTTGAGAAGGGGGTTAAGGAGGGAGAGGGTAGATCGTGAGAGGGGGTAGGGAGGGAGAGGGGAGATCAAAAGAAGGGGGTAGGGGGGAGGATCGTGAGAAGGGGTAGGGAGAGGAAGATGGGTAGGGAGAAGGGTAGATAGGTAGAGGGTAATTGAAAGGGGGTTAGGGAGGGAAGAGGGGAGGATCGGGAGAAGGGGGTAGGGGGGAGAGGGGAGATTGTGAGAAGGGGGGTAGGCAGGGAGAGGGTAGATAGTGAGAAAGGGATAGATGGGGGGGTCCCTTAACAGATTCTCGCACCAGGGCCCTGAGGTTTCTAGTTACACCCCTGATGAAGGGTAAAAAATATAAAAAACAGCTCTGTCCTTGAAGGGTTAAACAGCAAGTTTACTAAACACTGACCTTCATGAAAACAAGTTAATCAAAATATGCAGTCATGTTTAATGAAAAGCAGTTATTTTTGATTGACCTGCATTTCATACTTTTCTACTAATATTCTCCCATCAAACACTTATTCATTAGTTACATAAGTGATCTCACACAGGATGTTAAATATAGATTTATCTGTAATAAGTTTATGATAAGAATTCCAGAAGAGCCGTCCTTGTGACTGACATGATCCCTTCATTACACATTTAAAGCTATGTCACTGAGGGATACATGCTATATTTACCTAATGTAAATGAGATGCCTCACAGCAAAGGCACTTTCCATGACCCCTTGTATTTCTTACATTAAACATGTTTAAAAGTACATTTTTTTTAGCTAAAACAGAATTAATGTTCTTTTCTTTTAGCTAGGTCTGTATTTATATATATCATAATTCCCCTTTTATCCCCAGAAAAGTTTCACCCCCCCAAACAACCAATCTTGTAACCCTAAAACTTAAGATATATGTATTTTTCCCTTTTTCTTTCTTGAAGCGTGTCTCCGAAGTCATCCGATCTACAAGACTTCACTGAATTATTCATGACTGCAGTACACCGTAGCTTGCTCACATGTGGGACTTCTTGGCATGAGCTCCCATTAACATCCACGGACATGCACAAAATCGAGGTAAAATCACGAACATTTGTACATTAAATCCATAAGCAAATCCCTGGTTCTGCATTAATCACCAATACACACATCTCCGGTTGTCTTACTAAATTACTTGCTGGGCTAGGAGATTTTCTTTCTTCTTCATACAACTATATTTTATGTTGGTTCATTTGCAAAATATTAATTTTGTTAACATTCTATTGTAATTTTGTGTAATTGATGTGTATATTTATTAGATAAAAGAAAGATAAATGATATAGATTGATAAAAGTAGACATCTAGATAGATAGATACTACATACAAATTCACTCTTACATTTTTAAGGGAAATGTTATTCTATCCAAACTCTGCACCATGGCTGTCAGATAAAAAGCATTTTTACTGTTGCAGATATATTTATCCTCCTAGTGCATAAGGTCTTTGTGAACAACTAATTAATGAAAGGAGCGAGACAGGAAGGTTTGGTGCTGTCCGTTAATGTTTGCTGTTCCCAATGACAATGTCAGCACTGGCTGTCAAGCTGGCATGTACTTGTAAGGAAAATAAATTCTATGCTTTTTTTTTTTTTTTTTGGAAAATATATGGAATGCAGGTTCTTTTAATGTTCATGTTAAGAAATGTCCCATGCTTCCTCCAATTACCACAGCGATGCGCAAGGAAAGAGCATTTTCACATTAGCAAGTAGAGTTGATTTTAGTGATGAAGGTGAACATCTCTTTTTCCTCTAAAAATCTAAAATTAAATGTGGCTTTAGCACAAAATACAGTTTGTGAAAATATGCCTTCTTTAGTCATAGCCGCATTCATGCTTGATTCTATGATGGGTAATTACTTTCAGTTTTCTTCACTAAAAGCATCTCCTTTGGCCAGTATATCAAAGAAGTAATAATTCTATCCTCAGTGTTGATCTGTATTTTTTTTTTCAAAAAGCTCAGCAAAGCACAGTTATCACTATTAGAAATTCACAGTTGTGATTACCAGCAAATGTCTAGCATACACCATAATAGAATTTTGAAGGTCAAACTGCTGCAGATGCTTCAACATGAAGTTTTAATGTAAAGAAAGGGAGGAAAATTATAGGGGTAATAAAAGAAGCTAGAACGTGCTAACTGATTTGTTGCCAAATAGGTCAATTGGTCGGAGGCAATGAGATTTATCTTAAAGATTAGCATCAAATGGCTTGTATACAAAGTAAAAAAATATGTCATACTAAAGCACAGAAACTGAATTCCCTTCATAGCATAGCACCAAACTGTCCCATTTAAGGGGGACAGCCCGGATTTTCAGGCACTGTCTGAGTAAGCAACCCAAAAAATACTACATTCTTGGGCACTGGACATAAAGGGACTAGTGTGGAGATTAGAGTACCTCCCCCGGTGAGCTGCAGAGTTGATCGAGCTCTGCTTTGGGAACAAAGACCACAATCATATCACCAATGAGGCCACCATAAAATGGCCTGAAGGATATGACGTCATGTCACAACAATCTGCATTAGTAGATCTTGAGGTGATTTTCATTTCATAGTGATCTCAACCCAATGCAGCCTCTAAGCACACCCCTATCCCCACCTCTAATCACATACCCCAACAAACTGCTTCAGTTGGAGAGTATGTTATATTAACCTTTATTCACTAGGTATTTACAGTACTTCCTACTCCCAAATATCACCATGAAACACCAAATATGCTCCTCAAGCAGGAGACGGTTACTAAAGTTGGCCCTTTATAAAACAGTTGAACTCTCCTGCAAACTTTGTTTTGTTTTTCCTTATGCCTTATTTCCTTTTGTTTTTCAAAAGCAAAAAAAAATTTCAACGCACTGGTTGTAAAAGATGTTCACTAAAGTTAGCCCCTCATTATTGTAATGTCAGGCTGTTGAACTCTCCTGGAAACTCCCACTTTAGTGAGATGTCTATTCTGGATCATAAAAGGTATGTGATACTACACATGTAACAGTCAACCAAAAACATTGGAGAGTAATTTCAGAAGAATTATGTTAAAGTACTGAGAGATTTAGATACCTTTTTGTACAGTTTAAAATTCAAATAGATTGTTCTTGATAATTCCATTACAGTTTTGTGTGTTTTTAAATGTTTTACTGCTAAGTACTCTATTCTCTCGTTTGTCCTATCACAATTTATTCTTTAACCTATGGCTTAATTTGCGTAGGGTACTTGAATTCAGTCTAATGTACATTTTCCTCTCATTGCTTAGCTGACAGATTTCTCAGCATACCTAATTGTATTAATACCTTGTCCTAAAATAAACTACGTTTACCAAATTACCAAATTTTCTGCCATTTTTAAGCCTCACTAAACAGCTCCAGCTGCTCCAACACATGACACATAGAAGCAGACAGCAGGTTAATGTAATGAGCTTAAAATAGCTTTGGCCTTGCTTTGCCCTATGCCATGTGGGAGAGAGCAGAGCAGGCTGACATTCAAGAGTAGGCCAAGAACTCCATCTAAAACATTGTGATATTGAAAGAGTACTCTGTGAGCTACCTCAAGTGTTCAACCCGGAGCTTTATATTCTTACTTAAAAGGATCAAAGTTTGTTTGAATACAACGTGGAAAGAAACTGTTGGGTATTTTTACTGCTTCAATATAATTCAAAGGTTTAATAAGCATATACAAAGATAATCAATTAACCTGTATCCTACATGGGTCTTCCCCTCCTTACTGCATCTCTCCTCCACATGAGTATTACCCTTCTCGTACTGCGTCTCTCCTCCACTCAGGTCCATCCCCATACCATAACTCTCCTTCACACAGAACTCTCCACCATACAGAGTCTCTATATGGGTACGTCACAAGCTTGCGCCATCTCTTATGGTTAGTACTTAGTACTTAGCAGCGCAATGCAATATATATCAAGTATAGTATCAAGTTAGTATCAAGTTATACTCTCAGACATCATAAAGGTAACTGATCAAATGTATGGCTATTTTATAAATGAATGTTTGATTTATTCCAATATCTTCAGACAAAGATGCTGATCTTCTGCTCATCACTATCCTTTAACAGATGTTAACTATGCATATTAAGGCAAGTTTCTCCACTTGATCTGGATTTGTGAATTTATTTAATGAACTGTATAAAAAATATCTTGGTAAAGTTTTGAACAGAGTTTGTTAAACCTAAGATTTCTTTTTTCAATAGTACAATTTTTGCAAAAAGTGCACCAAAATACAGTTTTTCAAATCAAAGAGAGTGGTTAGACACTGAGTAAGAGCATGGTTGGAGGGTGGCAGGTGGCACTATAATGAGCAGAAAGCCAAGATATGATGGCATATTGTAGAGAAGGTGTCCACGTGGATGTTGTGATTTAAGTCTCCTCTTATGATTCTGATGAGTACAGGTAAAGTTCAGGAAGAGAATGAGTTTCCATCACATAGCACTATTGTTGCAAATGACATTCTCGTTACTTACAAAAAGCCAATACAGAAGCAGGGGCCATGGAGCCACAGAGAAAGACATTCCTGGTCATTTTAAGAATGGCACAACAGCATAATTGGAAGAATAGGGGGAGTTCACAATCTAAAGAGGGCTTTTTATTTAAAATCTATAATTATACATTAATAGAATTTTGTATATTAGAAGGTTTATAATGTACCAATCAAACTAACAAGTGGAAATCAAATGGAAAAACACATCTTTACAAGACAGCAAGCGAGGCAATTAAAATGAAACTCACTAAATCATGATTACAGTGCAAATGGTCATTTAAAGTCAGGAAAACTTGCATTGCAAATGTTTCTGTACTAGATAAGCTACAGAGTGAGATCTCATAGCATGAATGTGCACCATCTGGCGTACATTTACAGAAGACATTGTAAATTCCTCATGAGGCGTCTCACTGACATTGAGAGAGTTAAATGGTAGCCTAAATGCATACAAATCTGTATACATGCTGGGATGTAAGTTACACAGTAATGGCAGGGAAATAGAACCTGCCATATTGGTCCCAGAGATTTAGTGTCATTAGCAGTTGTAGTGGGCCATCATATTCATCTTCAGATTTAATGCTTCAATTACTTGCTTTTGAAGAACGGAACCCAGAGGTCCTACCAGATTTCTGCAGCAGTTTTTTTCTAATGCTTACAAAAATAAAAAATTGAGCGACCAGTTAGGAAAGGCTGTTGTATAAATACATCATCTTCTTAGCAGAAGAGACAAACTTTATGTCTTTATGTCTTAACTTTATATATAAAACGAAACCCCTAAAAAACAAAAGCAAGACTGCGCTAGCACTGCCATAATCAATAAGCTCATGGTACTGTAGAATTGGGCAAGTCATCCAAAATATTACATGACTGACAGCAAGGTCAGCCTCTTGGTTTGTAGCTAAAGGACGTTTATTAGAGTAAAATAAAATAAAATCAAGACTTAAACAAAGTAAGCAACACTTCGGTATACAGAACTGTAGTTTATGCTTTTTTTTTTCTCATGGCGTGACCCCCTTTAACAATCACATGGAATACACGATAACTGTTGAAAACTATTATTATGGTACAGTAGTTATGATTTCCACAGGAAAATACTCAGCTTTACCATTAATACCTGGGTAGTCTAAGCCTTCAGGTTTCCTAGCTGGACATTAAAAAATCCCAGGACATGTCATTACTTTGTCACTATTATTTAAGTTGGTGTTTGTTTAGTACAGGTTATAAACAGTCTTCCTCAATGCATGGCAGTAAACACAATGATTGACACACCACTGATTTAGTGATGGACATCTGCAACTTCCATTATATTAGTGAGGCGTGCTTGCGTTCTTTTTTTGTTTTGTTTTTTAGTATGAAGAATACAAATTCAAGAATTTAGAAATGTAGTAAATCTAGTGCAATTTAAATAATGGATTGTGTTACCCCAAGAGACAGACAATAGAAAATAACCATTATTATAGAATTTCTCAGCCACATGTAAATTACTTTAAGGGAAAGTTTAAGGCCACCGACAACAAATGTATTTCATGGTACTTTTTAAGTAGCTTAACGTTAACACTTTCACCTGGAAAACACTCTGCACTCTGTATACTCACCCTGAAGCAGCCAATCACTAGGTTCAAAGGAGGACTACTGAAATGGTAGATGGTTTGCAGAATAATGCTAATCATCAGGAAAGACTAAGGGATCTCAATATGAATAGTTTGGAGGAAAAAAGAAAGAGGTGGGATGTAATAGAAACATTATTGAGGAGATATAAACATGCATGACACATGGCTATCCTAAGAATAAGGCAAGACCAAGTATGTTGTAAGGGTGGAGCTTTGATAGCATGAAAAATTGCCAGTCTATATGCAATGGGGCTGCCCCAGGTTTGACCTCAACTATCTTATTTTTAAGCTCCCCTTTGTGTAGCAGGACACCAAGTGGACTTGATCACTCAAGAGAGCGATCTGCCCACCAGGTTTGTATCAGGAGGACCTCCGCTGCCCTGGACTTGCCATCCTAGGCATAGGATATGTCACTGTCTAGATGAGTGCAATAGTTCTCATCTACCATCGCATTTTATATTTCTATTCATTCAACTAAGAAAAATATATTTGTATGTTTGCACAGCGAGTATATGTTTTTTCAGCATGTTTCTGCATCATTGTTTACAAAATGAATTGCTGTTACTACAGTAACATCTAATTTAAATTCAAGACATATTATAAGAAAATACACTGTTTGTGCCTTATGTGTTTAAAAAACATGATGAACAACGGCAGAAAAAAACTATTGTAAATGTATGTATCCTTAGTAGAAGTAAAACATGTAAGGGTATTACAATTGATTCATTTAAACTATTCTTGTATTTGCAGCTGTCAGATGCAATAGCACATATTGGATTGAAGTTTATACAATTTACAGCATTCTGATATTATATGTCAATAATATCCGACCGTGTCTGTAGGGTCCACAAGTCTGACGGAATTTCTCTAATAATCATGTATTCAAACAATTAACAACTCAGTCTTATATATTATCTTGACAACCTTTTGTAGCCCCTTGAGAACAAGGCTGGTTATCAATTATACGCTCTCTCTGGTTTAGCATTACAACAAATTTGGGCCGGACTGGCAGCTTTCAAAGGTATTATGCCGGGCTCATTATTAGGTGTTGTGTCAAAACCGAACTGGAGCTTCTGGAAACAAGATGATTCAATTAGAAAAAACATGTAACCCCTTTCAATTCAACTACTTCAACTATTTTTTACAAATATGACATTAAACCTATCATTAACTAGCCTTAGAGGGGAATAATTCTGCTTGCTCAGAGACTGATGTAAACATAGCCACACGTATTTTTCATTACTGTCTATATATAAAAGAAAGAATTTTGATAACCTAGCATTGGCTACATGTATCACAGAAGGAGTAACTGATCTAATTATAGTAATGGAAATCTAACTTTTTTAACATTTCGTTTTCAAATTTCAAATCATTTTGTTACCAAAAAAGGAAAGCAGACGCTCTTTTCTCTTCCCGTTATTTTTGTAACATTTCTCCTTTGGTGAATATAATGGGACAAATAAAATAGTCGGAATCTTAATTGGAAGCATTGCTTGCTATTAATGCGGCTGAGATAAGGTAAGTGCTATTGCTGACATTTGCTTTTATTGTCTCTCTCACAGTTTTTTTTTCCATGTTGGCTTACACTAATGAGTACCTGTCTGTAACTGATGGGGGGGAAATGGCAAAGGAAGATTTTATCTTATAACCACATTGTCATAAAGAAAAGGAACAGCAGCTTATTAAGAAGAGTCAAGCATGTGTTCTGATGTAGCCTGTTCTCCTAGATCGTACACATTAATGCAGAGTTGACTTCAGTCTACACATTGTGTACCTGTTCCACTTATTTAGAAGAAAAAAATAAAGAAAACAGGGAATCCATCATAAATAATAAACTACCGTCTCCACCGGTAAACCACTAAAAGCATTTCAAGCATTAATCGAGTTGATTGTGGTAATTGCCAAGTATGAAGCTCACCCAAAGCACCTTATCTTCTAGATTAAAGCTAGAGAGGTTATTCACAGAAATATGGGTCAATGAGAGAGTTTGTAGGCTTTTTTGACTTTGTTATACAGTATGAAGGGCTAACCCTAGTGATGGTCTGCTGCAAGAAGAGCTTGGCTGGCCCTGTATGATGGATAGGTAAATCAGAGAGATTTCTCCAACATTTTCTGATACATTGAACTAGGTATAATACAGGGCTAGCTCAAACCCACAATGATGGAGGAATGAGCTAGTGACCGTTCATAATGAATATTAAACTACAACTCTCCTTTCTACTCCCTTTTAAGTGAATAAACCCCAAAGTGCTTAGGTACGGAAACATAAATTGCATAGTTTCCCTTTAAATACCAAACAGTGCCTGCTACTTTGAGCGCACCACATTAAAGGGTTAAGCAGCAAATGTCTTTTTAGTATAACCACTGGCATCAAAGCAATAAGGTTCATCACACAAGGTACCCAATAGGAAAATAAATTAGGAATATTACTATCACATTTCATGAATGTTAGCAGGAACTTAATCACATTTCAGAAATATTGATACCATCACAGTCTCTGTAATGAAGCAAAGTGATAAGAAAGAACAGTTTTAAAGCTTTGAGATAGATGGCTAGGATATCTTTTAAAGCTATTTACCCTCAAGATTTTTATATTTATTATTTCTGCCAAGGTAATGTAATATGAGTCTTAAAATGATCACACAATTAAAGTCTCATAAGAGATTCCAGAACTTTCGAAACAAACTTTAATTATGTGATCAAGTAAAATCCTATATTACATCAAGGTGGCAGGAAGAACTTTGATATCTAACCAGCATCGATTTTGGATTGTATCCCTGTTGGAAAAAAATTAAAACTGTAAATTGGTAAGATGTGTGCATTTAAGTATTGTATACGCTATCTGAGATTACTTTTCCCCCTAAATTATAATTTTCACTAGGTATAAATGCAAGATAATAATGTTTCTTATATTGTTTTCTTAAGTACAGTATCATTAAATCATTATGTATATTAAAATGACCTATAGTTTGTGCTTTTTATTTTTAATCAGTCTTTTGAACATACAGTACTTGATTTAAAAGTAGATTACTTTTTGCCTCTGGCAAGGGGATATGTGTAGAAATGGTTGGAAAAGTAGTAAAATGAATACATTTCCTTTCCAAAGACCCCCATGGAAAATCTTCTCAGACGTATTCATACGAAGGCTGCCATGGCCAATCAACATATTCATAATGAGGAGGAATTGTTATTTAAACAATGAAAATAGGAAGTTACTCTTAATATTCAAATCATACATTTTTAATAATGGTTTGTAGTGTACAATTTATTCCCAGTGAGAGAGTACCGGATCCAAAAGGACAACTTTGTAAAATGTCAATATTTATACAGAAATCAAAGACTATTCACACATTCTCTGCGCAGAAAAGAAACTTACAAATGTTGCAATAGCATGTAGACTATTACATGGATTGTCATTAAACCCATTTAACGTTCAATGCTTGGTACATTTCATATATACTCATGATGTACCATAAAAGTGTATTCGTTATTTATTTTCTTAGATTGTATCAGGAGCCATGTTTTAAGTCTTCTTCCATTTAGGATTAAAATAATTAAGAGAATATGATGTAATGTACCGGAATCTGAACCACTTACGTGCAGATATTATAAGAATACAAGAGAAAATAGTAAAGACGAATAAGAAATCATGGGGCTTTTATATGCTTTGCTGTTTCCAAAATATTAACATGAACTTGTGTGAAATATTTAAGTGTTATGTATAAGATAACAGTACAATGCTGTGAAATATCAGAAAACTAATATAAACTAAATAGCAGCATTATTAGTAAAGAGCTGTCTAACTGGTGAGCCCATCACATGCTTGTTTGTGGTCCACACTTCTTAGTCGTGGAGGTAGGAGCATAGTGGGGACACGTAAAGCAATCGTACGCAAAACTGTGGTAAGGAAGGGCTTCAGACAAAGTAAAGCGATGGAGCTGTGATGATAAAGTGAGGATATTTTAATATGAGTGTACAATAGTGTGTTAATGTAAATATGTGTGCATATTAGTGTGAGTATGCATAAGTGTGTGAGTGTGCATGTGTGTTGGTGTAAGTATGTATATAGAAGTGTGTTAAATTTTAATGTGTATTTCTGTGCGTCTGTCCCCATTTGTCTGATAAAATACGATCAATTAAGTTGCAAAGCTTTTATCTTTTAGTAGCACTATTATCTAGTGTACTATATGTGTAACTGTATATTGTTTATAGCATTATAAAAAAGCATAAAATTATACACCCTATGAACAGTTCAGTTACAGATTTTCATTAAAAATACTGACCACATTATATCACATGAGGTATTTGCAATAATGAATGCTAGTATATGTCAATTTAGATCATATATGAATAGGGCCAGAACAAATTCATGTACATTTCATTTCAGATGAAGCAAGCCTATATTTTTAATCTGAAAGTAGTAACAATAAGGTGGTGAGAATTCATTTAACTTGGTCCTATAGAAAAATGATTGGCTACGTGTGAAAAACACATAAACACGTAAAATCCATGGAAAGTGACAAATATTTTTTTTATAGGCCAATATACTATGTTCTCAACTTTAGGTAAACTGTTCTATATGTAGAATAACTTAAAGTTTAGAGATTTAAAGAACATAAAAAATACATGAATGAAATTATAAAACAAAACTTAAAAAAAAAAATGTAAAATTCTACATTTACTTATTGGATCATTATCAGCCTTAATAAATCTTGCCTTTTTACCTCATAACGTTCCTCATTCTGTTGGACTTAACCTCACTTATCTATTTTTGATAAATGTATTCTACATTGGGAAAGATTTGCAAAGCAGAGATAAGAAAGTAATGTACCACATTTTTATTTTCTTTCAGGTTTTTCTGTGTAATCTTATGATATTCAGAAAAGCTTTACACAGTTTGGTGAAAGATTCCATCAAATAATGCTCTTTTTCATCTACTTTATCTCTTTGTGTGTGTGTAGCTGCACTGTGGGATGCACTAATATATAAGATTACTGACTACAGAATATGTACAGTTTAGTACAAAACTAACGTCTTTACCGCCAAAAGGTTATTGATGTATTTGAATACCAGGCAATAGATACTACAAGTCTCAAGACTAGCTCAACTCCTGCGTGAATGAACAGACTCTCAAGGGTACAGGGTCTAAGGATGGGTTGACTCAAAATGGCTGAATTTCATAAATGAATTAAAAATATTTGGCATTCCAATATGTTAGGATTTTCTTGGAAAATTGAATGAATCAGCTAGTCCATAGATAATCCTGCCAACAAAGATTGACCAGAAAGAACTGCATGGAAAACAAAGAACTTCAGGAAGGACCTGGTTAAGGTGATACCTGAAGAACTTGTTATGCTAGACACCATGCTGGCTATACGAGGAATGTGAAGAAATAAGATTTATACAAAAACAAAACATATGATCATGGTGTCAGCCATTTTACTATCTGGCCTGTTCATACTTTAGTCTTTCTACCTGACCGTATTTCTGAAGTGTATTTGAAGTAATGAGATCTTAGAGATTACTATGATAATTTAATAAATTGGCTTTGTGTGACATACATGCTACATTTAAATTCCTCTGAAGTTCCAGGTACTTTTTAACATAAGAAAATATTATGTTCTATACATCTCTAACCTTTAAGTTATTCTACATATATGCAAGACTTTTCGTTCAATCTCTGCACGAATGAGCAGACTCTCCGGGTTACAAAGCTTATTGATAGTAAGCACTCAAAATGGGTGCTTTTCACACAAGCATGTCAGAACTAAAAGGTCATCTTGAGAAATAGAAACTGAATTAAAAATATTTTGACATTCCAATATGTTAAGGTTTCCTTGTGGAGTGAAATTGAATCACTTAGTTAGGGAATCAGCTAGTCCAAATGAACAAACCTTTATCAATGAAGGGTTAGACATTTTGATAAGAATTGGCCTCGGTCATATAGTAAGACCCCAGGACTGGTTTTTAAAATATAGACATATATAGAATATAGACCGTTTTTTACAATTGCATAATGGAATCCAATATCCTGGAAAGTTGCCAAAAGCAGTTTGTTTTTTGATCAATCAGCTCAATAAGCTAAATATATCCATCATTAGATCAGGAAATACATCAAAATCATTTTGTGTTTCATCACAGATGCATCACTCTGTGCAAAAATATGCATTGAGCTTAACACACAATGGAACTTGACACAGTTGTGTGATTCTATAACAAAAGATGAATAAAAAAGCTAAATGAGGCAGTATCATATGCTAGAACATTCACTGTCATTTTGGGACCTAAAAAGCACAACATGTGCCTTCAAAATAATGTTGCTGTTCACCAACAGTTTAAAGTTAAACAAACTTGAAAAGGCTAAAACTGTGCGAATTAATGTTAGTACCCCATCTGTATGTTATTAATCAACAATGCATATTAATGCTAGATAAATGTTATACCGTGAAGAATATACACCTGTATCTAAAATCTAATAATGCATAGTATTTCATCAACTTTGTGATGTGATATAATGTTTTTCTTGAATTTATAAAACTACCTTAACTGAACATAGCACTAATAGAACTGAAATTTGGAGTAGATTATTCATACTTGCCTGAACAAATAGACACACAATTTTTTTGGTATGGTATGTGGCTTAAGGCAGGCATATTTTGGATATTTAGTAACATAGTTTATCTCAAGGAAGCTGGATGTGGCTGCATGTGCAGGGCTTTCTCACTTCTTCTAGCACCCTAAGCTAGACTTCTCCTTTCACTTCGACCCCCTCGTACCTAACAGATGATGCACGAGCCAATCAACAACAGCCACTTCACAACAGGGGTGAGAGAACATAATGGGGAGAAATAATCACGATCCGAGAGTACTGAGATGATATTGAGAGATTACCGAGGTATTTTCCCCATGTTACAGACATGAATTGAGTTTGTAAGCCATATATTGTATATATATATATATTGCTTATTTGATTTTTAAAAATACCCTGCAGGTTTGTTTTCTTTATGTAATTGTAAAATTTTAGGAAAAGTAACCTTCCTGGTTAAAAAAGCAGTTTCCCAGAAAAGGAATATGGAGCTGATTGGATTCCAAGCTGCCAAGGCAACATAATAAAGCTAAATTAATAATTCAACTTAGTGATTAACTAAGTACATCTATTTACATTTTCAATAATACATTTGGGATGAGATCATGGTTTGGTCAGTAGTATCTAACCATAACCACGTCCTCAAATTTACTTAGGTACCAGTAAGCAGATGAAGGAAATACAATGCAATAAGGAACCAACCTTCCAAACCGACTACTTAATAATTTCCAAGGTTACCTAAATTTTCTAATACTAAAGCACAAAGGAACAATATAGTTCTCAGTAGTTTGTTTTTTTAATGCATGTTAGAGTCAATTTTGCAGGGATTCCAGAGCACTTTATTGCATATAAAATGGTGCATGTTTTCTGTAGTTATTGGAATTAGAAATCCTCCCCTGACGGCTTCTGCTGAAACAAGGAAGCATTCAGAGCTGAATTAATGGCGGAGCACAAGGAACAATTGTTCAGAGCGCCCTGCGCCAATTACTTTAGGTCACACTGGGTCTATATCTTTAACCTGTCGCACAAAGTGGTGTTCCAATTGGGGAGGATGATTGCTGCACATCACGGGATCTGATCGGATCATCGCTTAGTGAGGGAGCTACAGGCCACAAGGAACATATAGGAGGGAATTGGAGGATATGGTAAATAATGTGTGTATATATGCTTTTATACCGTATATATGTATATGTGTATGCGTAAACAGGGAAACGCTTGAGCTAGTTCCAGGCTAAAATAATAAAAATGTGTAAGATGAGTGTGAGCATGCATATATATGTGTGTCTGTGTGTTTGGGTATATGTATACATGTACTGTATGTGTGCATATGTGTGCATATGTGTGCATGTGTTTGTATGTATATATATATATATATATCTATAGATATATATATATATGTTTGTGTGTGTATGTGCATGTATGCATGTGTCTATAGGTCTGTATATATGTGTGTGTGTGTATGTATATGTGGGTTGGGGCAGAATAGAAGTTAGAAAGAGGATGATACATGTAAAAAGCAGACAAGATAGAAGAAAAAGATGAGGAAAGAGCAAAAGAAATTACCAAAGGAAAGGAAAGAAGGAATAGAACAGAAGGGAAAAAAGACAAGAGACAGAGAGACAGAAAGCAAAGGAAAAAGGGGGAACAAGAGATTGCTAAAGGCAGCAAATGCAGAGAGGGGGCCTTTCCTGTATACTTTCTACAGGTCCCAAAGCTCCATAATCAGGCCGGGTCAACAGCATTAATGCAATTTCACACTAATTATTTGTTGAGTGAACTGCATATCATTGATTGACATAAGCTTTAGTGTAGAACAAGGTTAAATCAGTCACAGAATACCTGGGAAAGTTGCATGGTATGCTACCCAGAGATCTCACTCTTCTTGGGTAGCGGCTTTATGAATGGGTGGAAGCAAATTGGGCACTACCCTGCCTAGAGAAAGCAGAAAGTGACCAAGGGAGGAGGGTTTCACCTGGAGACTCTAGTTCAAACTCAAGAGTTTCCATGTATGGTGCTATGCTATGGCATTATAAGCTAGGGAGCTATAACACATCCCAGTGATTTTTAACACTAGCCCTCAATTGATACAACCAGGCCATAATTATTGGATATCCTGGCTGGTGAATAGGCATTTTAACTAAAAAAAAAACATTAAACTACCTGTTTTCAGACAAGGATACACAGAACTCCTAGCCTGTTTACATCCCCCAAAGCTTGGAGTTGAACACCACTGCCCTAATATTCTATACATATACAACTCTACATTCATGCTAATCTGATTTTCTTTATGTTATCTGCAAGAGTGACAACATATGTCAAATTATTAAATACTGTTCTGTGTGAGAATATTGAAGCTCGAAATCAATATGGAGATCAATATTGCTGCTGTATTCCCTGGTTCAAAGGGATCCTCCTGAATCACTGTTAAGTAAGAAAAATATATATTTCTATCCATATGTGCATGTATCTATTGAGCTGAACCATGCTTGGTCAGAAAAAAATATATTGAAAGAACATAAGGATGTGCCGCTATAAAGTGAGGGAACATTTTACTTAATTTAACAATGTATTTTAATACACTAATGTCAAAGGAAGCATTTGAAAGGCACACTTAATTTTAGGATATGAGATCATTTTAATTAAGCTAATTGTGTCCCTTAAAGTACAAGGAAAACCTTTCCAACTGTATAATTCAGATTCAATACTATCAATAACAGGATACCTTTTTAAAAAAAAAAAAAAAAAAAAAAAAATAGGATACCAGATCTACAAAACTACACATACCCCAATAGGAGAGATTTCAGAGAAGGAAAGATAAAAAAAAAGTTTTTCACAAATACCTAATTTAAAGAAATCCGTGAATCACATGGTATAATGGTACAAATGCAAATGCAGTCACAGTTACATACAAATGTTACTTGTATCACTTAATAAAAAGCAATAATAGACGCGAGTGTTGTGTCTACTGTCTTGAACTCATAACAGAGGAAAGAAGGATATACATATCAAGTTTAATGTTGGGCTCAGCTAAATATTATCTACTGAAGATCACACTGATTCAGTCTGTACACAATTTTAACCCTTAAATTGACAGATGGATTTCCTAGATTGAGCGTTTATTTCGGCTAATGAGGTTAAGGACGAGGAACTTGTGGCAGAGATTGGATCAAAAAAGTGTACAACATCTTGAGGGACTGAATTTCTGCTGAGAGAGCTGCAGAGAATTCTTTATCAGGGTTAAATAACATCTTAACCCAAACCTTTGGAAATTGCTGAGAGGCTTCACTTTTATAGCAGATGATAAACTTCACATGAGGATATAAGGGAAAATGCTACTGGTTGATGAAAACGTGTTCGTTTATGCAAATTTTGAGGTCATTCAATTACTGCATTGAGAGACATGTTTGTTACTGGACTGAGGCAGCCGCATACTGGACATACAAGTGATGCAATATTTAAATAAAGCGCAGCAAAACCCACACAAGTGTGACACCTTATAACACATGTATTTTATAAAACAATGTATAAAAAATGTGCATAAAGTAAAACACAACAAATGATATATTCAGAGAGTTCTTCAATACAATGCTCTGCTCCACTTCTAATTTTCCACATATAGACAAGAAAAAAGTCATAGTGCTTTTCGTATGTCATAAAACAGCTGTGTTTTCTTTCAATGTGCTGCATGAAGGCCACGTAGGACTTGTGATTGTGGTCCTCAAACCAGAGAATAAGGAGGTATGCATTAAATAATACGACTTTTTCTATTAACTAACTCACTCCCAGGATACAAATAACATTTGGGTGCAACTTCTGGCCGGTGACAGCACTTCTCTGGTTCTCTCCAGTCAAAATCAAAGGGTTATGAAAATGCGTACACGTTTGCAAAAACATGCAATTAACAAAGAGAATTATCTATTAAAATATTTATGCATGTATTTAATGAAGCCAACATTTCTCTTTTAATTGCATTACATTTATGGAATGTAGCACTATTAACCAAAGGGGATAGTGAAATTAAAAGTTCCAATGTAAAAATTGAACAAATATGGTATAAGTTTGTACCAGTAAAAAAGTTAGCATGGAAGAAAAGGAGGAAAATGTAGAAAGCAAATTCATATATATATATATATATATATATATATATATATATATATATGATTTTTGGTAGGTGGGGGGTAGAATGGGGATGTTTTGGTTGGTTATGGTTATCTGGTTGGCATGGTTGGTTCGTTTGCTAGGTTTCTAGCTGGTCTGTGGCTCAGAACCTGGGGTGGTAGGGGTTCTCGGTATGCCCCTACTGTTGGTTTGGTATGTTAGTGGCACCTCACAGGTATGGTGAGGTTTATGTGTTATAATGTACTTGGGGGTCATTGTCTATATGTTGACATGTGGGGAATGTGTGAAGGTTATATTGTATGTTATCTGTTGTGGACAATGACTTATTGTTTGGTATGTTTTATATATGTTTATATCATATATATATATATATATATATATATATATATATTTATCTTGTTATGGTTGTAATAAAGCTGTGGACAATTATTTTCCAGCATATTGGTGTGGTCTCGTTATTGGGTTAATGGTGGGGGGAAATGATTATGGTGTTCCTTCAGAAGCCCTATCTTGACGATGCGCCTGTCATGCACATCATGAGAAATGTAATGTGCAAAATGTTAGCCACAACTGCTGCAAAACTGCCAAGTGTCCTATATCTCTTATTTATGCCTCTGTAACTACCCTATTTTTTGTAATACCCCAGAATGTTTCCACTGCATCACAAAGCTACACTGTACCACCCAACTTTAACTTTTCTTGACCATAACTCCTATGATGAACAAGCAACATTGCTAGTTAATTATTGTGGGAATAGTAGCTGTAGATTGGGCTTTGAGGGGGTACAGGAAGTCTACATTACAAACACAAAGTCATGTTGATTGCATCTACAATAATATTCAGCTAGCCATATTGCTGAATGTCACGGATCTGGCTAGTCTGACCGACTACCTCCGCTGTCTTGTGCTCCCTTAGCCTGGAACACCACACTTTCCCCGGTTTCCCAGTCACTAGCCGAGACTCAGTGTAGGGTAAAACCAAACGAAAACTGATTTATTTTGGACACACAGGGCTGGATATATCCAGCAAAACACACATTATCATAAAAACAAGATATTGGGATACAAACCGCCCCTTAATCTGCCTTCCAGAGACAACAGGGGCAGTAACGGGATTAACAATACAATAGGGTCCCCACCTCCACTATCTATTGCTGGCCAAAACCAGTTCCAGTTCCACACTGAACTTCATGGGAACTATATAGTCTGTGGTTGTGGGGTCCATACTACACACTATGTTTTTGTAGTTGACTGTATATATATATATATATATTATTCAGGCATTCCATGCCTCTGCATCTAAAAATGTAAATTAAGCCATAAAACGCCTTTGTGTCCCTGAACAATTTGTTGTACTTACCTACACACTTCATTTTTTAAACGGTACAAACGCATGTTTCATTGTTCCCAAAAGCACAATGCCTTAGCAGCTATTTTTAAACTTAAGACAAACCTTTTCAGCTGTGTGTTGTCCAAAATGAAAGTGCTGTCCAAGGTATACTAAACATGCTGTGATAGAAAAGCTAGACCAATACTTTCATGATTAAAGTGACATCCTATCAGACTCACCAGAAGCTCAGTGAATTCTCACCTTAAAACCTTGTTTTCACCCCTTAACATACAGGGATAAAAAAAAACGTCAATATATTTGTTATGTTTCAACCCCTCCTTAAAACTACAGGGGAATTTTTTGAGGTAAAATGCATTTTAGGAGAATTCAAATTGTTTCTCAGTATAGCCTTTAAATGATTGAATTTAGGGAATAATATTTGTGTAGCCACTAAAAAATGGAACAGAACTGGGGGCTCTTTTTCTGGGTCCTTTGCTTTTTAATTTATATATTAATGACCTAGATGGGGATATTGATCGCAAAATGAAAAAAAAATGGTATAGATCACTCTAAACAGAACCCCACACTCATCCGATCTGCCGCTCTAGCGGCACATCGAGTGCTGCAGTGTGTGGCCAGAGGCTGTATACGCCTGGCCGCAAGCTACATAAGCAAGAAAACTTGGGCCACAAGTATGAAGCCATCTGTCACACCTAGGTTATCATGTGGCCACTGGCCTTAAAGTGCCAGGTCTACCCTGTCATTGCCAGTCTGGCCTAAATGTGAATATGTCTCTGTTTCAAGTATGTGGGTTATGCAGTTGAATGTGATTGAATTGGAGTACAAACAGGACCTATGGAAATAATACATGTAAATTATTATTTATGAGAAAAAGGGTACTCTGGGCTACACACAGTAATATAAAAGTAGTTTTCATCAGGTTTTCTATTTGCCTATGGAGTCAACATTCTTTTTCAACATTGGCATGTGTTTGAAAAGAACGTTTTTCTCGTCTCTTGGAAAAGTTGAACATATTTCTTTGTTTTTAACTTTATTAATTAGGAAACTATGGAGATTTATAAATATGAAGACCGGTACATATTAGAAAAAACTACTGGAAAATGTGACTTGCAACCATAAAAGGTAGATGCTGTGGGTCTACGTGTCAAAAGCTAAAATGTTTATAATGTCCACTGACCAATACAACTGAAGTTTCATTGCAAGAACCAAATAGCATCATTAAACCTATTCATATTCATATTACATTTTTCATTCTGAGGTATAGTGAAAACTCTGAAGGAGTTCTTTTTAATCAAAAAAGTGTAATTACTGTTTTTACAATATTCTACACTATGCGGCTTGATAAAATGTTTGAATAGAGGTAGATGGTTATAGGACATTATAAAGAAATGGCTAGAGAAACTGATCTAGCACTTGAAGAACTCTCCGGGTTTAACTAGGAGTCTCCAGGTAAAGCATTGCTTCCCTGGGTCTTCATTTTCTCAGACAGGAGAGATGTTTAATCATGCCTAATCCCCGACCACTTTCCATCCTACGAAATGCTGCATGGGACTAATAAACTGGCTATATCAAAACTGCAACATTTCCATACAGATAGCGTAGTGATCTGGGTTTTAACGGCATTCTATAAAATTAATTTTAGAAGGTTAAGGCTGGCCCTTCCCATTAAAATGTATTGTGGAAGAAAATGGTGAAATGGAGTATGCTATTTAGTACATTCACTGTTTCATATGTTTCCCAGTATCAATTATTCATGTCTTTCAGAGATATTTTCATGTTATTTGTTATCATTTTTTCGTTGTTTTCCATTCACTAAAACTATTATTATAGATATCATGCGATGCTTATAACATAATTACTTGATAGACAATTAGAACCCAGCATTAAATGCAAACAGCCCATGCCCCAAATAATAACAGCAGCCCTTAAGTCTAGCGGGACAATCAATCCAAAGCTGCATGAACAATTCTATACTTGTAAGAAATGAATTAAACATGTGATTTTTTTTCATTTATTTAGTAGTTTACTGAACACTATGTAAAACACTTGAAACATTTATAAAACTGTGGGAAATAATATTACATATTGTATCTCAAGCAATTTGTAAGATAAATATTTTCTGTTCTTAAGCTCTTAAAATGTAATCTTAAATGCGTTTTACCCAAGATATTTTACAATGCATTAAGAGATAATTAATTCAGATTTAGGTACATGCCAATATGACTCAGATGAAATAATAGGGCTGAATCATAAATTGTTATTAATTTACTATTCTTAACTTATTTGACCAATTATGACATTTGCGTTTACTATCAATCTGAAAAAAAGAACAAAAAAAGTTATTTACTTTGTACCTAGTCATAAATCAGGTGGAATAACTAGGGTGCAATAAAATAAGCATCTTGAAAATTGCTAAGACTTATATGAGCTTAAATAAAATGAAAGTAATTAAAAAATCTGCATATACGATTATTTGTAACATATTGAGATAATTTCTCACTATACACCTCATACACTTTATCGAATACAATGTGACCTAAAACATCTTCTGGTTTCCTTTTTATTCTCTCAAATACATCTATTAAACTAATTTCTGTTATTTATTGCTTTAAAAGGGCATATAAATGTTGCCTTGTCTTGGCTAAACAGAATATAACTTATTTAATTAAGGCCAAATATCTACATTAGGTTAAATAGCTACATATGTGTGAATTCAACAAAAAAACAAACAAGTGTCCCCTTTCAAACAGCTGATTAGCGTAGTCCATAAATATAACTTTTAGACAATTAACAACACCATACCTAAAAAGAGAATATATTAGGTTAAGCTGGATGCTAAAAGAAGGATGGTTTAAGACTTTGCAACCGGCTGCTACCAAGTTTCAATAGAGGAATGTGTACTTAGAAAAATAATATTCCGAAACCCAATACTTGGGTTTAATTACATACAGTCTGATGATGACTGGCCTATTCAATTATTCTTGAGGTTGGAAGAAAACTGGATCACATACCTGCAAATAGAGAGAAAAAAAAATTAAATTAATTAGTTTTCATTACTTTCAAACATTCTCAATGCGTTTGCCTTTTCTGAGCCGAACAGTTCTTATGATATATAAATGTGCTTTTTATAATTCACAGAAATCATCCATATGAAACTATTATCCGTAGCTATTTAAGGTATATAATTGGCCATGTCTCTAGTAAAGGGTAGATCCTGTGGGGGAGTTTAGAACATCTAATCTCTATTTTATCAAGCTCACCAAGGTGAAATGTATTGCTTGCTAAAAAAGAATTAGATGACTTTGAGAAGAAAATGTTATTGGAAAACTGAATTGTATTTGACTGCATGTTGTGAAGAGCAAGATGGTCTCCTTTTCATGTATAATGAACACAAAAGGCGAAGGGAACAATAAACCAGCCAGTAAATTAACACACATGAAATTCACACAAATACAAAACCATGTTAAATATTGGTGCTAAATGCCACTGCAGGCAATACGTTTTTTTCTGAATCCATACTATTCGCAATCTAAATTCAAATAATACCTGTACGTAATGTGCTCTGTTTTTTATCTCTCTGGTTTGCTGTATGGAGGAGCTGTCATTTTGCAGCCAACTTTGCATGCTATAAAATGCAGGACCACCCTAAGAATTATGTGATAATAGCTTTAAGGGACTGTATGACCAGGGCTGTCATCAAGAATTTTTGGGCCTAGTACAGATGTATGTGGCTGGCCTGCCTCACCAGCATTGCAACCTCTCCCCATGTCTCTTTTCTAGTCCCCTATTTCCATGTTCTTTTCCCCTCAATATCCCTGTCTCTCCTCGCAGTGTCCATACCCCTGTGCCATCTTATCCCCCAGTGGCCATAACCCTCTGCCTTCCACCCTCACCAGTGTCTGCTTTCATTCCAGTGGCCATACCTCGCTGCCTTCCTCCATCACCAGTGGCCATACCCCTCTTCCTTCCTCCATCACCAGTGGCCATACCCCTCTTCCTTCCTCCATCACCAGTGTCTGTAAATGTCTGCCTTTCTTCCTGTGTCCATGACAGTGGTCAGTCAAGTTAACCCTTAACTCAAATGACCACTAAACTTCTTTTTGAATACACCTCAGTGTCTGATATAAATATATAGTGATTGATGGTTCCTGGGGTGAATTATGGTTTTAGCTCATATGTGACAATTTCTGTTCAACCCCTTAAGGACAATGGGCGGTCCTTAAACCCATTGAAAACAATGCATTTTGAGGGTTTTTGAGCCATTAAGGGGTTAATATTTTAATGATGGACCTCATACCATAGACAGAGGTATATATGCACTGAAAACAACAGATTTATGAACAGCATATATGGTTTATCATATTTGGGAGCTAGTTCAAATAGATTTTGGCTTTTATTTAATTTATTTTTTTTGTATAAGTGCTGTATGCTGTAATATTTCAACATGCAATGGTTACCCAGAAGAATGGATTCAGAAGACTAGCATTTGAATGACATGTAATTTCATTACAATAAACAGTGCAGAGCAAGCAGGCATCACATTATGTGGCTGTTAGCTAAACTAGGAGCTGAACAGATTTTAATGCTACATGTTGATACAGGATTTAGCTGAAACAACAAAATCAAATCAGTTTCACCTTCTATAAAATTTTATCAAATGTTACAAGCAGATTCAGCAGTGATTAATGACATAGGGTCACAAAACAGTGAAGTCTTCCAACACCTACCTGTCGTCAACTGCTAAAGTAATTAAACCATTATTATAAATAGATGGGCCTTTATCCCCCTGGGTAAAATATCATTCACATTGATCTGACATTAGATCAATAGGTGAAGAAATTTGACAGTTTTGCAGCAACAACTGAATATTCATATTTAAAGGGCACATGTGCGAATCTAGAGCCTTTGTCCATTAATTTATTAGTAAATTTGATGATTGCAATAAGAATGATTTAAAAACTAGAATACCACAAAATGTAAAAAAAAAATCCAGATAATCACATATTATTGGAGCTTAATATGGTGTATTTCTGCTTTAACTTTACTTTATATGAATTATATTTTAATATAATAATTAGTAATGCATTTCAAATTCCTGCCTAAAAGAAACTTGGTTTCACATTTAGGGACATGGTCTCCCATCTGCTCTTGTTGGGCGAGCATCCTTATATTTAGAAAAATGCTGCACAACTCCAGCCCTTGAGGTCTGCAAACTGGCCAGGAATTCTCTGTATCCTGAAAATAGGTGGTTAAATTCACATTTAACCGTGCTAATCATAGGATATCCAAAAATGGTGGCCTGTTTAGGCCCATCAAGGACTGGACTTATGCACCCATGTTTTATAAGATTGCGCATAACTTGCCACTCATGGCCCATGTGTTAGCAATGGTGTCTTCAAATATCCTTGAACTCTCCAATGCCTGTGGTGAGATAAATCCAAACTTGGGAACTCTTTGGGTTTGACCAGGAGTTTCTGAATGAAGCATCACTTTCCAGGTATCTTTGCACTGTTTAGACATATCTACTTCCCACCCACTTTCCCTCTTACTTAATGTTGAATGAAGCTTGCCCCACTTCTATGTTAAGATTTTTGCCCATTCATCCAGTAGACAATTTGTGAGGTCAGGCGAGATGTGAGGATGTTGGATGAGAAGACGTGGCTCACAATCTCAGTCCTAGTTCATCTCAAACATGTTTGATTAGGTTAAGGTCAGGGCCCTGTGGAGGACAATCACATTTTTCTACATCAAACTCAGCATACCAAGACATTTCGGATACCAAGACAATGCTATGCTTCCAACATCAGTGCCTGACCTCACAAATGCTCTACTGGATGAATGATCAAGAATCCCCACAGAAATTTTGTGCAAGAGTAAAAGTTGATATTGTTGCAAATGGAGGAACAACTACATATTATTGTTTTTTACATACCGGTATTTAGAATGCAATGTCATAAAAGTACTTGTTGGTGTAATGTTCAGGTGTCCCAATACTTTTGCCAGTATAGTGTATATCAATATGCTGAAGTTGCCAAGAGGTACCATACTTCTTTAGAATACTTAATAACAATGAAACAATTAAAAAAAACCCACAAAATTTAAATTAAAAAAACAAATCAAAATGTAACCACAAAATGTCAAATCAGACAGCATTGATGTCAAATTTCTCCTGTAGTGCTTCCCCAACCTTCAACCCATATGTATTTTCTCAGTATCCTTAATGCTCACTTTAAGGTGACATAATAAGGGCTGACAGGACTTCATTGCAAAAAAGAAGAAAGCTTCCTGTCTGCCCGACCAAAGGATGCCTTTGCTGTAGAGACATATGCACACACATATTAAGAATGCATTACAATAACACACAAGAAAAACTATGACAGTCAATGTTTTTGCAGAGTAAGATACTTATTTATTAGCGTGTTTATTTATTTATACTAACAGTAGCTCCCTAGTGTTTGAATAAACTTACTAAGGTAAATCTCCCTTAAAGGGTCTCCTCAACATTGATTGCCCTGTGAACTAAGGGCAGAGAAACCGATCTATATATTGCTGTAAAAGAATTGAAAACAAATGTGTAGCACCCTATAAATCAAGAGAAACCCGGTAAAATGTACACACCATCATATACGTTTTATAGTCAACTTAAGTTCCCATCATATAGTAGACTATAAATCTTTTTTAAGGCTTAAGGCATAGTACCAAGAACACACATTTGTTTTACTGATTCAGTATGAACCTATAAAAAATCCTTGCATATACATTCGCAATAAATAATAATTATACAATAATAATAAATTCATGAAAAAGCACAGAAGAAGCAATGCCATTAAGTGTGATAATCTTTTCTTTGCAAGCTAAGACTACTTTTTGTTATAAAGCCACATTACTCTGTGCAACACAATACTTAGAAATGACCATTTGACAGAATAAGTAGGGAACTATAAGCCATCCTCTTTTTTTCCCTCAAGCATTGTAACAGCCCAGAGACAAGCTTTGATTAGTTTTAGTTACCCAGTGAGAGAAAATCACAGCATGTTTGACTCTAAGTCTTGACAGGTAAAATGAACCCACCACCTCTGAGCAGTGACAACTGGATTCTTTTTCTGATGCCTTTACTATTAGTCATGTCTCATAATTATCTCATAGGATGCCATGGGGAAAAAAAAGTGAATAAAATAATAGTATCTACTTTGTTTAGATTTCATAGGATCAGGAGTAGTAAAACGTGGTAAAAGTGGTGTCTACGTCAGGTTAGCAAAAACAGTATTAATATTTTGTGCATTACAACTGTATTTTATTATATATGAATAGTATATAGTGTTAAGAAATGTGAGACTGGAAGACCTCACCTCACACTCATCTCTATCTACATAATATAACAAACAAGTGAAGAGGCTGAATTTACAGAACCTTCACTATTAGCCAAGTCAAAGGTCCCCAACAAGCAAATCGTCATACCACCATGCTCTTCAGCATAGCTGAAGCATGGAGTAAAATGAATAGTAAATAAGGATGTGTTTCTTTTGTGATAAATTTTAATTCTCTTTCAATTCTCAGTCACTTTTCTTTTTACTAGACATAGACATACAAGGTCAATAGAACTGTAACTTTCTCTAGTTCAAACCAGTTTTCTGTTTAAGTACAAATAAATATTCACTTTATGTTGTAGGTCAGCCTACTCTGTGGAGCTATATTATTTTCTTTGAAGAAATCTAAATAGATTAAAGCGTTACCTTGGACCAACTTTTGACTCACATTTTCATATGAGAAGGTTTATTTGACAAGACAAATACTTCATAACACCATTTCGATTTGTGCTTAAAAAATAGTTTCAATAATGTATTCTAGCATAACATCATGCATCATCCTTTCAAGTATGTTTTTGAACATGAAAGGGTTTGTCAGGCTACATATGTTGTATAATGCCATTTAACTAATGGAACTACTTTGTTTTCAATCTTTTAACAATATTTTATAGGGTATACAATCTTTATAGATGAAAAACAGAAATTCCTCTGCTATATGACTGCATCTCATACAATCAGTATTCCATATAACTTGTATTTTGCAAAGTCCTGAATCCAGCTTCTAACTCTACTTTGTTTTTTTCCACCACCTTCTGACCCATTCTTTTCAACCTTTGGAGGATCTAACCTCCTTAGAGAACGGCTGTTTTTTCCTTCTCTGCCATTATGTCAAAACATGTGTTCATTTTATTGTTACTTTTGTATGTTGTCAGTCTTAATGTTTTTGGCAAGTTTGTCTCCTACCCCTATTGTAATAGTGCTAGAGAATCTGCTGGTGCAATACAATGGCTATCCCTATTATGGCCAACTTCCTCCAATGTTTTAACTCAAATGGAAGTACATCTTATGTGAAAGATCGGGCTAATGGTAGGTTTGTGGTGTTTTTAGTTTTATAACGCTATACGACTTTACCAAAAATAATAGTGTAATTAATGCATATTCTGGTCAGTGAACATGATTTCAAATCTAACCATTATCTAAAAGGCTATGAAGCCAATCATAAATTGGGATTAATCATCTATTTTGTTTCTTGTCTCTCTCTTTTAGCTCTGTTATAAAGTTACATAAAATAGCTCTTTGCTCAACATTACCATTAAAATAACCTCTTAATGTAGTAAATGACGTTCCCATTACAATGGCTTACTAAAGTTAGTAGTTAGTTTCATCTTTAGATCTTCATCTTTAGTACATTTGTTTGAATTTTGTCCATATGAATGATAACCATTCTCACTTTTGTGCTGTGCTAAGACCTAGGTTATTCATAAAGCATTACTCTCGACTGCCACTTTGTTAAGGGGTGGTCGAGTGGGAAACAAAACAAAAGGGGCTTGGTGGCTGTCACGTTCATTCTAACTATGCTCTGCCCCATCCTGCCTTTGTGTTGCTCATTTTGATCACATTTTATGCCTTTAAAGCATGTCTCACTTATTTTTGTTCCTGTTCCACCTAAGGGCATCTGGGATTTCACTCTGAGTCTATTAAATGGAATTCTGATTTAATGCATTATTGTATGTTTTGTGAATGAACCACGCTGAACTTCTTTTTTCATACTAGCCATAAGCACTTGGCTACAAATTGGCCTTTTTGATCTGTGGAGTGCAGAGGACAATGCATATATAATTTTACAAGGTCTCATGGTTTTTCTCTGAGGAATGTTTTTCATGTTGCAAATACATTTTTGCCTGTTCTTGTAACATTAATTAAATTAAGTTATTCATTATGTTAACGATTTAAGCATTGAACATACTATTTTGTATACTATTTCTAGTACATAAGATGCTACATATTTTAAAATTACCTTTAGTATTATTGATGGGTCTGGCCCATTAAGCATTTCCTGGAAAACCCTTGAACAGACATCTTGCTTCCAACTGTTGCTTTGGTTTTTTTTTTTTTACTAGAAAAACTTAGACTGTTTATCTTAAAATCATACTATTGTTATCTTTGCTTGACTGCTTGGGAGGGATGTCAATGAAACAAATTTCTTATTTAAACTCCTACATCCAATTAACTATTTTTCTTTTTTTTATATTTTGATTTTTTTTTTAAGGAAAAGAAACTAAGTTTGACATCTGGTATACACTTTGTAACAGTAATTGCATTCTTAATCACATTAGTTTGAATTTGTTCCAGACCAAGTTAACACCAGCCAAACTTAATACAACATATGTCAGTATCAAGTGAGAAAAATAAAAGAAGTTGATGTGCTTTTTCTTTGAACAAAGAAAGCATGATGTGAATAAATTAGTTACAAATTATTTCAATCTAATTACTTCACTGAATAGTTTGGCTTTAAATTCATTGCAGTAATAGAAGCACCTTGTATACGTCATATGGCAGGCTACATATATAAAAAATGGACATTTAATGTTTTATACTATCTTAAAGGTAAAAAAAAAGTTAATTATCATTAGTAGCAGATTTTATATTTGAATCTGGAACAATATATCGGGTATAATTATAATGCTACATATACCTGTGTCTTTTGCTAAGTGGAATAGAAATTGTAAAAAAATACATTATTTAGTGAAAGACAAAATGCCATAGATGTAAGCATCAAAAATGTCCGTGCATAAATCTTGTATCAATCTAGAAAACCTGTTTAGTGTCTTAATTATCCTTGAGTGTATAGATGAAAGGTCCAGCTTTTTTTATCTATAAAATGAACTACTGAAATTGCTAGCGTATGTGTAGGTAAAAACTACCAACTTGACCTCGTATTTTGCTGCATCATACACATATAAGATATTGGTTACACAAAAACAAAATATATAATCAATCTAAGTTTACACATATTGGTGTTTGATTTAATGTAGGTAGTCTGACATAC
The DNA here is from genome assembly GCA_009364415.1 of Spea multiplicata. Classification (NCBI taxonomy): domain Eukaryota; kingdom Metazoa; phylum Chordata; class Amphibia; order Anura; family Pelobatidae; genus Spea; species Spea multiplicata. The sequence continues at coordinate 82,246 of VKOC01017141.1, forward strand.
AATAGTGCATTGTTATGAAAAATATAATCCACTAAATTTACTTCAAATATAATAATTATATTTTTCATGTTATTATTTCCCTTCTGCTTAACATGTAAATACTTTTCTTTTCATACACCTAATATATCAAACTGTAATGCCTATAAATTACAGCCCATTACATACACATTACAACAAACAATGTTTTTTTTTAAAATGGGATTTTGAAAAATGTTCAATTTTGCCTGTTTTTGTACTTTGAAATAATATATAGTTGTATAGTCTTGCGAGAATAAGCAACATTACTCTTTCGCTGCATGTTATTGCAACACAGTAAGCACTGCAATGTTACAGAGTACGAGTTCCCTGTGGTCAAAGTTAAATTATACAGCAAATCTGACAACTACAGTCTTTATATTTTCCATTTCTTTGTTTCTACCCCAACACAAACAACTTTAATTACTATAGTGATCTATGTGTAGAGTGGAATATATATTGTCATCATGGTCTAACGTAGAATTATTTAAAACAAATGGAAATGCTGCTTCTTGAAATCCCTAGATTTTTAAATAGTAATAGAAGCTCATGTGAAGTATACATTTTTTAGCATAAATATGAGAGAATAGTGACTTTCTTTGTTGCATGAGTTAGTGGAAAAATATCCATAATTGACTTTTACCCTGATTATGTTAACCTAAGTGAAATTCAAAGAGCCTTCTGTATGTCAGAAGAAGCAAGATTATCATATTATTAGAATATTTTACATTTTTTGAAATAGCTTATGCTTTAGTAGTTCAGGAGATCAGGCACACCATATGGTATATATATATATATATATATATATATATATATATATATATATATATATATATACATATATATATAGTACTAGGAGTGTCTTGAAATCATGTGCTTTGCCCTCTACAAAACAATATATAATAGATATGCACCAACAGTTCGTTGCAGAAAGATGTATAATAAAACCAACACAGATAAGCTTAGCATAGTGTATATCACACTTTGTTTTGGGATTGAAATGCATACTGGGTTCCACATTGCAATGAGTACACTGTATTTCTTGTATTACATATTACTACCCTTTACATAGAGAATTTGCTAAAAAAACAAATTGTTCTTGCTGTAAAGACTTAAAACAAATCAGTTGTCGGTCTTGTCTGGGATTCAGGATAGCCATATGCCTATCCCATGCATGTTTAAATTCCATTATCTATATGCATCTGTATTAACTGTATTAGTATACTTCCGTTGCAATACCCTCACCTTGTATGTGGCGGTCCATTTTGTCAGGCACAAATTGCTGAAACCTCTTCAAACACTGGATGCACCATTTTTAATACTGTGATAGGTTGCCTATTCATTCTCAGGTTTATTTTATAGCGTGACAGTTGCGTTCACAAAAATGTCACAAAATCAGTTCTAATAATAGAATTTATAATCATTAAATAGGGGAGGCCATGCATAGATATTTTAAGTAACTAGTATGGACAAGAACATCAAAACAACACTCCAATAAAAAAATATATATGTTTAATACATATGTAGCGCTTGGGTTTTCTGCCTAATGATCTTCAAATAATAACACCAATATAAATAAACTATTACAATGTAAATGAAAAAAAACACTGGGGCATTAATCAAACATTGACCTTGTTAATAACTTGTTTTTTTTGGCATGCTTTGTGTTTAATAATCAAAATATTTTAAGCAATCAAAAACAAAACAAATGAGCTTTTTGCTTAACTGGGATTTTCAGCGAACTGCTTAATAATAAAATTCATTTTAATCTTTCACAAAAGAACACCCTAACGCTAAGCATAAAGTGGAATAATTGAACCGAATAATGCTGAAGTGATGTATTAAAAATATATTTCATTTATTTCAAATTGCAATTTTCTCTCCTAAATGATTTAATCATTATTTAAACAGAGGCTGGTATCGCTCCGGCATTTGAAGTAGTGTCTAAATACTATACTTATTAATCTGAATTGTTCAGTTAGAAGAGGAATTTTCTTATTTGTACTCTTCAGCTACTTACGTTGTGTGGATGAGAACCTTTAATGGAAGGTGAGGAAAAAGTCCTTTCTACTGCAACCTCTTCTAGCTCATCAAAATAGATTTAATATATGCATGTTATGAGTTAATTAGGTGTTCTTCAAAGTACAATAATCACAAACAGCATTTTTTGTTATTCAAGCCTATGCTTAAGTAATACGTGATCAGCCAATAATATATAGATATAGACACACTGTATATATGTCTTGAGGTTGGAGGGGCATGGCAAATTAAAACATTTCAGGGGTACCATGAAATAAACAAGCATTTCAGGACTTTTCGTGATTGTTTAGACAAAATATTAGTGATCAAAAGAAATCAATTGTATTCAACAAAAGAGCTGATTGGATGTTTGCAGTTGGACATGGGGGTCTCAAAAGTTGTTTGGGAACTGTGTTCAAGGTGTGTTCATTCTTAGTTTTTGAGCTGGAAAGAACCAGTGAAGAAAAAATGTACTGTAGTGTTCACATTTATGTACATTGTCCTCTGCTTTTCTTTCCAGCAAGTTCACCAGGTCATTAAAAAATGTGAAACAAAATATACTGGGTCTCCTGCAAACTGGGCTTTGTTTCCAAGAAAAAAAAGAATAAACAGGCTGTATGTTTGCTTGCACTTCTAATAGCAAGAGGTGACTTTACAGTTGGCTCTGTAACCTAAAGAGTACTGCTGTAAAAGCTCTTTACTTGAGTGAATATATGTGGGTTAAATCATTAAATGTTGAGAGCAGCGGAGTGAGCAGCCAAACTCATCTTGCGTCCAGATGACTCCAGCATAGCAAAGTTGACGCCAGTATAAAAACCGTGGCAAACTCTGAGACTTATTAACATAGAAACATAGATTGTGTCTGCCCATTAATGTTTAAACTCCCTTACCTTATTAGCCTTTAATACATCGGCCTGGAGGCTACCACCCTCTTGGTAAAGTACAACATCCCTACATTACATCTAAGCCATCTAAGTATAGATTTAGATTATGACCCTGTGTCCTTAACATCCCTCTTCTTTAAACATAATTGCATACAAGCTGGAAGTCAAGAGTAACAACACTTGCATCAACCCAACAGCAACTCAAATGTCGAGGAAAGTTCTAGTAGGGTCTCAAGATTAGGTAATATATTTACCAAGCTTTTAGGTGTACATGATCTCTAAGTTGCTGTTCAGTAAAAAATGTTAGGTAGATTTTGCTGGTAAATGAACTCCCACAATGTGCTTTGTTTCTTTTCTGTGTAGTGGATCATATAACGTATTCCGATATTGCAGTAAATGTCATAATGTGTTCATGTTCTCCACTTTGGAAATGATTTTCTACTAGACGTGATGGATCATGCTAACATCTGACACACTAAGTGTCATGCAAGCATTTACCAGCGATGTCTTTTGGGCCTGCTAAACTTACATATTTAGTATGACTTCAAGGGGAAGCAGCTGCAGTCAGCTGCATTATATTATAGCAATCTTAGATATTCTATTGTGACAATTTCTTACATGATTTGTAGTCCTGGAAAAAAACATTATGACCATTGGGACCAGCCTTCCTCTGGTGGTCAATAGAAAGCTGTGGTATTATTGTGAGTTGATATTGAAGCTTGCAATTAGGTAAACCTATAACCACTTTTGTTTCCCCATGGCAAGAGCTTTCTAAAACCATGGGGGACTAGATAAAAAGAATGTGACTCACTGAGATACCTGAAATGGTTCATCGATTTACCTGTAGATGATTTCTTGCCTCACAATAGATTATATATATATATATATATATATATATTATAATATTAGAAAAAATAGAAAGCAAAATGTATATTTTCTGTGCGCTTGAAATGATACCATTAAAAAAATGTATGCAAACCATATGCTAACAAGTAGCTTGCCCCTTGGCTACCAGTTAGTAGCAGTTGGAAACATGCCACGTATCAAACTGTAGCTGAAATAATGCATATAAATTTGCCTAAGTTTGTTCTTTACCAAAAAGATAAACATGCCTCAATGTAGTATTTTTTTTTTTATTTGAAAAACTCCTAATAATAGAACAAAGCTCTGTATATTTCACATCAAACTCATTTCTTAATCCATTAAAGTGTATAATTGTCACACAGCAAGAACTCTAATCTCCAAAAAATATAATATATATATATATATATTGTATAAAATGGAGTAACTTTTTGTGTGTCGGCGTTTTAAACTGTGATGTTTAATTAAATGCTGGGGGGAAATACAATTAGCTGATTATAGTACAAAAAAACTATTCTAATGCAAAAATGTTTAATCATAATGCAAATTGGTTGGTATTTATATCTATTTTTGAATCTAATTTGTGTGAGGAAAGTTTGTAACCTGTCCAGTGATACATCCTGGCCTAGACTGAGTAGGCCTAGGGCAGTAGGTCCAGGGGGGCTGCACTTCCTGTAACAAAGATGGCGGCCATGGATGGGATGCTGCCCCAGGTTATGCCTAGTGCAGCTGACAACGCTGACAGCGACATAATTACCCTGCCGAACCTTCCACAGTGTGCAAAATACATGTTTTAAAAAAAGACGCGCACGTGTAATGTTTAGCAGATTATGTTGCAGAGTTCACAGGCTCTTTGCTTTCATTAATTGACGGGGCATTGTAACAAAAAGCTCGCCAATTTCCAGACAAAACCCTTCGAGTTTAAACAGATGTTAAAAGAGATGTGTGGCTGACCTGTGTCACATTTGCTTAAACTGTTTTAATGACCTAGAATTGGCATCAACATGTTGTTCTATCAGATTAACCTATGCTGCTTTTATATCGCCTGCGCTGTTAAATATTCAGTGAAGCGTTACCGTGACCTGGTCACTGTACTTTTATCTAGTATCAGATTTGCTAAGGCAACGGAGAAGCTGCTGATTTAGAAATTAATTGATGTTGAAGTTAAATGTAAAAAAAAAAAAAAAACAGGGGGGAAAAAAAAACAAGTAGCATTTTGATGATAGACAAATGGCCTAATCCATATACAATGCACAACATTTTTTTTTTTTTTTTACGAAGATCATATAAAAAAATATTGCCATCATTAAAAGCAATGCTAGGTAATCCAATTAAAATTTGAACAACAGCACTCAATGCGAACGTTACACAGCAGGGTCCTTTTAACTGTCTTGTAATAGATGAGTTGAAATAGACCCTGCTAGAACTGAAGAACGCATTAAGTATGCCAAGGGAAACAAAAAATAACTAACAGGGTTTCCAATAAGAGGAAATAAACCTTGGTCTTAGAAGATCCAATCTGTTTTCTTATGTTAAAACACTAAAATCACTCACTTTCAATTACCGCCCGCTCTTCAATCTTAATACGTCGTCGCTGGATACAATTCCCGGGCATTATCCGCGGAGCACGGGAAATGCAAAGTCGTTTTGTTAGAAGATGACGGATTTTGGGTCATTTTTATGCACACGGTCAGGCACAGTCTAAAGTATTTTGTGTTTTTTTTCTGTGAGAAGTGTGTTTACCTAGCTGTGATAGGGTATAAACAGAAATAAAATCCACATCAAAGAACATTTTCAATGATAGGATATTCCTAGCCTATTTCTCAGCCGATCCCTTGTGCTATTAACGTAGCACACAATCCATTTCAAAGCAGTAAAAAACAAATGAGAGGTTTTAAATTACAAAGGATAACATTGTGCAGTAGGTGAATGAATCTGCATTACAGGCTGTTATGTTTGCAGATCAAAACTTAGAGCTTTGATTTTCCATGGCTTGATGCTGAGATATTTTGGACTTTATGCTCCCATTAAAATCACAAGGTACTTGGTTTGCCTGCTGTTAAACATTATATACAGTATTTTCAGTCTGCACTTTATCCTCTAGCGTTATTTGTTTAAATCTTTGGTTAGTTTACAATAAATACACAATTACTTTTCAGGTAAAAGGGAGTTTAAAATGGACCTTTATGCCTTAAAGAGACAGCAGCTTTATCTTTGTTGCTATAAAAGAAAGTCTTCCCTTTATGCATTAGAATTGTGCATTCGGATTTGTATGAATTGCAGATTTACCTAATTTTGGCAAATTTTGCGATTTGTACAAAGCCACAAAAGCCACAAAGCAAGGTCAGATCCCCTATGAAGAGGACTAACCCAAACAAAAATCCACGGGCCCTTTCACTCACACTCTCTCACATTCTCACTACACTCTCATTCTGGTTCACTCTTTCACGCTCTCTAAATGTTTCCCTACCTTCTCTGCCAACCACTTCCGCTTCTCCCGACCACTTCCGCATCTTCTTGTTCTTCATCTTCTATCTTTCATATTTCTCTCTTCTACCGTTTCTCTTTCATCGTCTCTCTTTAATCTTCGTCTGCATCTTCGCAGACATAACGTGGGATGAACTTACGCCAAAATGGAGTGCTTCTGGTGACGTAATCTCCCTCGATCCTCCAATCAGTGACAAAAGTTACAGTGACTGATTTGTCAGTAGTATTGTGAGTGTTTGAAATCATGGGCATACACTCATGCATCTATTGCTCCCAATACATTGATTAACATTATTTGCTTAGGTACAAGTGGGTAAATATTGTGGGTGGCCTGTTTTCCACCATAGATCATCGTCCCTTCACAGTGTGATAGGAAGAGTGTAAACAGATTTGAATCAACCTTCATCATAACTCTTTTTTTCTCCTACTCCCCAGTGGTAGAAAACTTCTTTACATTACATCTAAAGCCAAGTTTTAAATGTTGACCTCTTGTCCTAACATTTCACCTTACTTGAAATATACTTCCCTCAGGTTATTAAGTCCCTTCATGCAATTCACTCTTCTCTTTACCAATTCATGTTGATATCTTTTGGTATTTGGGGAGGGGATTTGGATGGGGGTTTATCCAGATATATGTGGTTGCTTTGCAGTATACCTCTGATGTTATTACTGTTTAAAAATGTCTTACTACCCTACTATATACAGGTTACAATCCTTTTTCATGAAGCTATATATTATATTGTCTGATTCTTGCGTTCTGTGGGATACCTGTGTCCTAGCCCTCTTGTCTCACAGCCAGACAGAATGCACTTAACACCTTTAACAGGTTGGTCTAAGTTAGGTATATTTATGGATATACAGAGAAGAGATAAGCAGAAACATCTTTGACAAGATGACTACCATACATATAACCCCTTTTCAAAAAATAGAGGCATGGGACAGTGGGGGAAAGATATGGGTCAAAATCGCATCACCCAGTCCAACTACTGCAAAAGTGAACAAATCTGCGAGCTACTTACAAATTCAAGCTAATGGAACCATGCCCTTGATCCTTTTCCTGCAGTAAGAGGTGGCTCCTCCAGCATTTTGCTTCCCCCCCCCCCCCGAGAATCCATTCCCTAAAGAAGGGAGGGGACAGGTCACCCCGATGCAAAGGGATCAGGGCCTTGGCTGCTGATAGAAGGTGGTGGACCACCAATTCTTTGTAGAGAGATTGGGATGGTATTGAAGTCGATAACATGGAACTCTAGGGTGAAGGGGTGGGCCTATCAGGCTTTGTGTCTAAAATGCCTTAATTTTAGGGCTCTGCCACGAGATATGGGGGGAGCCTGCTAAATCACGGCATCTCCAGCAAGAATTTGTCATGTCTGGGTGGGAGTAATATATCACTAAGGGTGTCAAACTAAAATGTTAACCCTAACTCTAAGCTATGCAAAGGCCAGAATCTCTTGTGGGCGAGAGGCCAGGATGTAAATGTCAGGCCCAAGGAAGAAGGTGTTACAGCATGTTTAATTTTTGAGTCACCTCACTGATTGAACTATGCCCTATGTAGGGCCAGCTACTCGAAGCCCCCCTTTGGAAGATGTGAGTAAAATGTCCCTCTGAAGTTGGTGGGTGCTCTCGCTGATGACTGTGGCCGATCCCGCTGATTTTCAGTGAGAGGCCCCGCTGCCATCAGAGTTTCCCTTAGTGACCCAGAGAAGCGGTGCTTCACCCAGAGTCTCCAGGCAAAATTGGGAGAATTCCCAATCTAGGGAGTGCAAATAGTCCTACAGATAGTCCTGCTTTAACAAACAAACCTGTCTGTAATATGAGAAAATCTTAAATATTTTATAGTTCTCTCTATATATATATATTGTATTCCTTGTCTGTAGATATGTTTAAAATAGGGAGTAGAGAAATGTATGTCTTCTCATACTGAGCCTTTAAATCAGTTGTATTTATTCTTGATTCCTGCAGTTATTCCCTTTGCCCCTACCCTAATTCCCAGCAGGAGTGTTTTAATGATACTGTCACATAGGCATGTGTGGATTTAACAATGTTTCAGTCACTTTGACAGATTCACCTGTTCTCTTGTGAAGACATTCATAATGCCCGAACTCTAGAGAACACCTGATTTATAAATAGGGTTTACATTAATGCTGCATTCTACCCACCTGTGCATTTCATTGCCATACATTCTAAATGTATTTCTAGGATTTTTTTCTTTCAGTACATTGGAAAAATACACTGTGATTTGGTTGCGGCAGCTTGTATATCTTGTGGAAAGGTATATAGGAAATGCCGTATGTGGCACTATTAGGACTCAACCCTTACGGAAAATGTAAAAAAAAAAAACAAATTACACAAAATGGAGAGTTGATTATCCCACTCTCTCGCTTTACAAATATATAACTTTACAAGCACAACTAAGATACCCTACCCTTTGGGTCTCTGAAAGAATTTGTTTATTGTAGTGAATTAAATTTTAATTTGCTGTGTTTGCAAAAATAGCAAATTTGATTCTAAACCCATCTGTTTTTAGCTTAGTATATGAAAAGAATAATGCATTAGCCAACTGAACTGCCTTTAAATGGTACACAAGATTTTACCATAGTTTAACATATAAAATACCTGTAACATAAAAAAAGCTATTAGTCCATCACATTCATTCTATTGCAATGACTTGGCAATGGTATCAACCAATTGATTAGATATTAGAGGGAACCAATCCCCGACCAAGCAAGCCAATCAGGTTCCACTTGTTTTGGGAGGACCAAAAACACTGAGAAGGAGTTTGAGCAGGCACAGCTTCAACTGTACTCTTGATGAGTTTATTTAAAACCATTGCTTATCAAGAGGTTCTGAATTGTCCATTCATAGTAACATAGAAACAGAATTTGATGGTGAATAATGGTGAACAATTCGTCTTGTCTAGTCTTCCTATTCACTTTGGGATTTACACTGTGATATTCAAGTGGGGATGCTTACTTAAATCATCGTTTGATTGTAAAAATCTGAAAATTAACCTTGAGAACCCGAGACTGATATAAAAGCCATAATATTATAGTCGTAATTAGACTTGGGCGCAGGTCAACTCTTTGTGTCCATCTTCGTGGGGGAAAAATCTTCGTATTCCACGGATATTCGCCTGTTCCTTTGTTCAGTTCGGGTGTACATTCTTCGTGTTTCTTACTTTTTTGCCTTTTTTTTGTAGAATGGGTTAATACAGGGTTAACGCGGTACGCACTACGCAGCAGCTTTTGAGCCAGGATTTTAAATGTCCGTACGAGCAACTCTATTGGTCGCCTGCAGAGGCCTCCACTGCCATCCACCAGTGAAGCCCCCTGCTGGCGACCAATAGAGTTGCTCGTACTGACTTTTAAAATTCTGGTGCCGCAACTTGCCGGGAGAGACCCCCGGTCTCCTTGCTCCAAGAGTTAAAGGTCCGTATGGATGTGTCGCTTGTACGGACCTTTAACTCTTGAAACGAGAGACCGTGGTCTTCTCATGCCAAGTTGCGCCGTCAGGAGTTAAAGGGCTGTGCGAGTGAGTCTATTGGTCGCCTGCAAGGGCCTCCTTTGGCATCAACCAACGGGTTGATGCCAGAGGAGGCCCCTGCAGGCGACCAATAGAGTCGTTCACGCGGCCCTTTTACTCCTGACGGCAAACCTACGGATTTCTGCTCCCAATAACCCCTGCGATGCTGCATAGATAAGGTAGGCTAAATGGGGGAGGCTCTAGGGAGATTAGTAAACAAAGACAAACACGAAGAATGTTGTGTCTTTGTCTTCGTATACGTTTTGCTGCCGCCATGTTCGTATGTTAGGTATTCGAGCTGAACAACGAAAACGCACCCTTCATGTTCGTTTCCATGTTCGCCCGAATACAAATGCACAAGTCTAGTCCTAATATTTATGTTTTTTGCTTATGTTATATGGAAAAAAGACATTGGTTTGCACCTGTAAAGTATAAACAGGGAGTTTGCAGGTGCTCATGCATCCTTTGTCATCATATTATCAATATTTTATTAGAAGGCAAGCTCCTTGATGGCATTTCATGGTTTTAGTGCCTTCATCAATTTGTCATGGCTATGATGGTAAAACACAGAAAATTTATCTTGCTGCTAAGTATGAAAATAAATTATTGATTTTAACACTTGTTGTGCTCCAATATTTTTTATGCCCATGAATTTATAGTCTGGCTATGGTTTGTGCTTCTTTATTACTTATTTAACGATTCTTCTTTAGAAATTAAAGCTGCATAAAAAAATGGACATTTTACTATATAACAGTTTTTTTAAAAAAATAAGCCTTAGGTCTAAAATATATCTAGAGTTGTCTAGGAAGACCAATTATGGAAATTTTTATTCAGGAGCAACACAGCTCGAATGATTGTGTACAACTTGGTAGCCATTAATGCAACTTAACAATTATGTTCCACAGAAGGTGATTGCTTGAATACAAGAATATAAGTAGTACAGCACATTCATCAAATCATTTGCTAATGTTCTAACATGCCTGCTGTGAAAATAATTGCTTTCCATGTACCTGCAAAAAAGTTTTATTTGCTAGTTTTAGATATTGATGCCAATAAGCTCCACTGCAAATCATGTAAATAACAGTAAAAAAAAAAGTGCAAGAACATTTAAACAGTCATGGTAATTTTATTGGCATGATAAAAAAAAGATAAATGCATACCCCAAAATTTCAGCTCTCAAATTTGGGACACCTTTGTGGAGAAGCTGGACTATAAACAAAGAAAAGACTATAAGTGTATCGGTACTACGCTAGCAGATCATGTTGGAGATTCAACAGTACAGACCCTAATCAATTTTACAATGGGCTTATGATCCCCATTAACCACAAAAAGGGGCAGTCGGCTCAGCAGAAGAGCCGGGCAGTGCTTAAAATCTGGAAATAACCACAGAAAACAGGACGCTATGAAGCAGGGCCGGCCCTACAATGGAGCAGAGTGGGGCACTTTTGAAGAGGCGGCACTTTGCTGCCCCAAGCTCTTTTTTTCCTTTTTTTTTTAGCAGAGGAGAAAGAGGGGCGCCAAATGGTTTTCGCTTACCAAGTTGTCAGTACCCGCCCGGCCCCCTCTCCTCTGCGAGCCCTCTAGCTCGGTCTCAGTGCTTGTAATGCTGGGCGCCGGAAGTGACGTCAATTTCCGGCCCTCAGCATTACAAGCCGGCCCGGTGGCAGAGCAGGGAGGCTCCGCCGCAGGACTGTTTAAAGGTAAGTACAAAGGGAGGGGGGATCGGGTAGATAATAGGGAAGGAGGGAGGGTAGATAATGGCGTTGGCGAAGTTTAAAATGCCGCCCCCCTGGCGTCGGCGGGCAGCAACTTATGTCTTAAACTTATGTCTTGGGCCGGCCCTGCTTGGGAGGTATGTGTATGCGATTGCATGGTTGTCAAACAAAGGTCAATAGTGCCAACCATGCTATGAGCGATCACGGAAGAAAATGTTTATTTAAGTTCCAACAAGTATATAGATAAAATCCATAGTTCCCATAATGTACAGATTCAGTGGCGCGGGGTGTTAGCTAAATGTTTTTACACTGAATGTGTTTCTGCATGATTGGACTGTGAGTGTAACTGCTTCTTAATTTTAATGATGCTTTATAGAGCCCTAGGAGCTTCCCAGCTATTGAAGATTAAGAGATAATTACTCATATTGCAATTATTTCCACTAAATTTGCAATTAAACTTATGAATATGTAGCGATAACTACATACCTTCAATATACCTGAGTCGTTAAATGTATTAATTAGAAAATATAAATAAATGTTGGGATGCTGTGTAATGTATGGCACAGATGTATGTGTGAAAACAGTACTACTTGGTACACTTGTGACAGTACATCAACGTGTAAAAAATAACTATTCGGAAATGTTCTTAATTTATTTCATTCTGGTCAAATAAACTTTTTCACTTCTGTCAAATCATTTACGAGTAATTAGATGCAAGGTATTTTGTGTCTACCAATTACTTGATTGGTTTGATTTTGTTAGTCCTTTTCACCTCTAGGTTGAAATAAGACAATAAATAAATCTTTAATAAATTATTACACAATTCTGTTGGCTACTGAAATAATGTGTATCTGTGCTACTAAAATATTCTGTTGACCTTATGCTATATCATCAATAAGCAAGAACAACCTATTAAGGAAGAAACATAATCCCCACTCCACCTTCCCAACATACAGGACCCCCCATCCACACATATCCAGAAAACATTATATTTGATTCCAATGGGTTCTCCTTCCTGCCTCTGATTGTCTGCTTCAAGCACCCAGTTCATGGTGAAAATTGGAGGCTGGACATTTTAACCAGTGACCTTCTGAATGGCTCAGTTCAGTATGGCTGAGCTGGCCTAACGATTCACACGGTTAAATGGGGAGACTTATTTAAAGCCATCTGACAGAAGATGCTCACCGAGGTTGGTCCTTAACAATGTAGATTGAAGTAAGGAGTTGAAAAATGTTACTGTCCTGCTAACTGCCTAGTTGGTGACTTTTAAGTACATAAATTCAGATGCCAGTTTGCGTAAGGCACCCAACTTTTTTGTTATTACTACCATACTATTTATTACACTATAAATTAAGAAATCCATTATAAATAATAGAAAGTCAGCAGCTGGTGTGTTTTGGCCTAAACATAGTATATTTGGTGGGACTCCAAGTGACCTATTGTTGTCTGTGGGTAAAATTGAACTCCGTGGGTTGGTTAAACAAGTGTTGCAGCCATACCTGGGAACTCTCCAGGTTTGGACTGGAGAACTTCGGGTCAACACCCGAATCATCCGGGTTGCAGGAGCAGGGTCCTCACATGCCCCACACATTTCCTCTTTAAATGGAGGTGTTTCCTCTTATGTCAGCGGGAGCGCCCACCGATGTCAGCGGGACCACCTTCTGACATCAGTGGGCAGTCCTGGCCGCATCCTACAAGGGTAGGCTCCAGGTAGCCAAAGCTCACAAGTTTCCAGGTATGGTTGTGGCTCTATAAGTGATCAGTAAGCTCTGCAAAATATTTTATATCTTTTTTTAAAATGTTTTGTAAACTTTTTTTAAAGTCTTTTTTTCAATTTTGAATGCATGTTCTTGGGGCTTTTTTCAAGAAATCTCCTTAGCACATTTTTTTCTGTAATTAAATTAATTTGTTGCAGCATGAATGTGCCACCCTAATGCACTTAATGTCTCAGCATATTAAAAAAGGGCCATCTGACAAAGCCAGGGTTATCATTCCAGTTTAATAGCTAGTCTTTTGTAGTGTATTCCGCATATGTTTAAAAACGAGAAGTGAATTTTCTCATAAATGCAATAACATTTTTTCAGTATTATTATAAATATGTTTAATATACATCCTTTTGCTAATAAACCCCATGGTAACACTAAATTTATTTTATTATTTTAATTTGTTTGTTAAAGATGCTCTGTATAATGCATGCAGCACATGATAAAAAAATCAAGAAGACTTAGAAATTTAGCAATGCTTTTCTAATTTTGCTTCCTAAAGTTAAAATAAGCCATCAAAGTAACCAACAAATACCAAATTTTTAATTAACGTTATATGATAGAACAGGGGTTTATTCACTAAAGTTGGAGTTTGCAATCCAGCTGTGATTTCAATTAACCAACATAACTGTATTATGAAAACCAACCCAAATGAGCTTCTCTTGCAGGAAGAGCTTGGTTTGCCTTTATACACCGCATGGGTAATTTGGTGACATTTCTTGAGTCACCTTACAAACTGAATTGAGCGTCTTCCAGGGCCAACTATAAATTGCAAGATAATCTCAGTGGGTTACAAGGCATGCAGTCCCACTGATTCAGCTCCATGCTAAGCAATTCCGCCATGTTAGGATTAGGTACTTTGATGTAGTGAAAGGCTAAATTAATATATGCCCATATTCATACCTGGGAACTTCTTGGCTCTGGCTACCTGTAGCCTTCCCTTGCGGGACACGGCCAGGACTGCCCACTGACGTCAGCAGGCGGTCCTGTGATGTCAGTGGGAAGTTCCCCTGATATCAGTGGGTGTTCCCCCTGACACCCCCATTTGAAGGGAAAATCGTAGGGGGGGGGCATGTCAAGACCCGTGACCCGGATGATTTGGGTCTTGACCCGGAGAAGCGGTGCTCACCCGGCAATCTCTAGGTCAAACCCGGAGAGTTCCCAGGTATGCCAATATTTATGCCTCAGGTAGGTACTTTTAAATAGTATTTGCTGAATGTGCAGTGATGAATTGCTTAAACGTATTTAGTAAAAAAAAAAAAAAAAAGATTTTGCCTGAAAACCTAATTCAGCAAACTACTAGTTTAAATCATCATCTACAATGTTCATTCAACAACATTACAGTCTAGTAAAACACATCTTAGCAAACAGATAGATGTTAATAAACAGGCAAGTTACGATGTGCATCAGACTGGATGAAAGTACCTTGGTACACAAACTCTTCTTGACTGTCCATGTAGAGAGTACAAGAGAATAAAAATTAAGTTATATCGTAATTAATTGCATAAATTATATACAAAGTAGGTTGGGCAATGACGCACTTTACCGGTATCATTAAAACTTTACGAACACAAAAAATAAATATTTAAAAGGATCTATTTTTATTAATACTTTTTTCTATTTAAAACACATAAATCATTTGTAGTTATTCACCCAATTAATCTACTTGCATTTTCCATATGTATGATTCTAAATATGGGTTTAATTGATTTACTGACCATTATATTGTCATCTGTTTCTGTGTTGCCTGCACTGACTTTATTCTGAACCTGAACTTCCAGCTTGCTCTCGTGTGGCCACATTAATATGGGCTCACGCATCTTAGAGGCAGAAGATGCTAGTGAAAAACTCTAACTTGGTACTTTTTAGGATTTGACTCTGAAAACCAGATTAAATGTTTGACTGCTATATATGCCATAACAGTTCCATGCTTTGCAGAAACTTTTCTCAAGGATTGTAAAAAGAGCAGAAGAAACACTTTCTTGTCCTTTGTGAAACATGATGGTTAATTAGTTATTTGATTATGATAATCAGATCCACTAATCATTGCAGTCTTGAAGAAAATTCAGAAATTATCCCTAGAGGGCTCCGGTCCAGTAAATGTGTTGACAGGCTATTTGTTATTATAATGGTGATGCATCACAATGCTTTATAAAGAAACAAAGAAATCCTGTAAGTATAGCATATTATAATCAGGAATTAAACAAACACGGGGAGAGACTGAAAACAAAAGTATGTGGCAAATGGTAAGTAATATCCTAGATTTACCTAGATTGCTTGTCTGAACATAAGATGAGTATTTTGGGAGGTAAGCAGCAGATGAATGTAAAACTGAGTACTGATTATTTGGGTAATTAACTATAGTTAATTCACAATTATAATAATTACATTTCCACTAATTTGGAGCTTGTGTTAGAAATTGTTATAGGCATGTCACTACGCTGCTTTGTTTTAGGTCAAAACCAAAAGGTGATAAATATTGCATTTTGGATATAAAGCTGTGTTGCATTATTGATGTGCGAAATTACAAGTAACTGAATTTGACCACAAACATGGTTGCATGCTCAATGCAATGACCTTTCTAGATGTTAATTGGATCTAACAAATGTAAACATCACATGGTTAGTGATTCCATATTGCAAGGTTTTTGGGTTTTTTTTGCAGTGCTATGCCATTGCAGGGCAACCCCCCTTTAACTGTGTTGGCATGACAAAATTGATGAAGGACCTCTAGTACTGTACACTGATACATTTTTCTGCATTTTTCTATTGTCTTTCCCTCATCTTCTCTCTTCATCCACATCTCTGTGGCCATAACCTGCTCAAACATGTGCCAAAATGGTGGCTCTTCCATTGATGTCCTCTCGTCCGACCCTCCACTGGGGGGACACATAAAATGATTTTGGTGGAAGTTCTTCTTAGGGCAAAACGGCGGGGTGCTTTCAGTGATGTCCTCTCACGCCATTGGAGTATCGGACATAACCTGGCGCAAACTTCCACCAATATTGCTGCACTTCCAGTGACGTCCTTTTACCCGATCCTCTAATTGAGCATAATTTTTTTTAATCTCAAATAGTTGCCTAAAAGTAAAGATTAAAGATAATCTTTACTATGAGGGAATTCAGTCTTACATGGTTAGGTGGTTAGCTCTTAAACCATCCCAATAACTGGTGGCATAGGGTGGAGACATGTGAGCTCTATGCCTTCCAATTTTGCTTTACTAAATATTTTTCCCCTTATCTCAGGCACAGGAAGAGGACATTGAAGCAGGCATGTGGTAGATTCTGTGGTTGTGTTTTATATGTAGCCACCCCAAGGTTTTTGTTCTGTTAACAATCACATTTGGAAATAGAAGACATGGGACTTGTCATTCACATTTACTTGCAAGCCACAAGTGTATTCCCTGCCTTCTGCAGTAAGAAACCATTTATACTAGCCTGATTAGGTACATACAACTGTCATCCATGTAGTCAACCAATATACCATTAACAAAGGCAACAATGCAGATCTGTAATCCTACATAGGACTGTAAACAATTCCCCCATAGTTCAGTCTTTATGAATTATCTTGTAAACTGCAAGTTATATAGATTATATGTATTGATAATAAATATATTAAAAGAGCATCCTTGGTTATGACGTTGTGAGAAACACAAAATCATATTCAATTATCTTTAGATACAACAAAAAAAATATTATTCTCAGTACATTCTCTAAAAAAAACAGTGTATAATCCTGAAAGGCACATTTATACGCTGGTTTTGTGTCTGGAAAGGTTTGTTTTTAGAGGCAATGTTTTCAAACTGAACATGTCAAAAATGTTCTTACTTTTTATTACCTCCAACAGTGAGATAAAAAAACATACTAGGAAATAATAGCTATATTTTAGTCCAAGTATATTATTGTTTAATTGAACATGAATACTTCATCAGAAAGTTTAGTTGTGATAAATAATATATCCCTGTGATTAGAGGAAAGCCAAGCAGTGACACGGCACAAACTGACTTGACCTCCCAACTGATATGGAATGCCCAAAAGGGACCTACTTAACGATGGAAACATTGAAAGTAAGGAGGCGTTTTTGCTGGCTTATCTTCTGCTACTCTTCTTTAATTAGACATATTTATTCCCCAAATTTTTAATAGTCTTTAAACTACCATTATGGGATTCTGGTAAAGATAATCAGCTTTTTTAATTATCCATTGACTGATGACTAAAAATAGCAGTCAATGATCTTGCATACTGTCTGTGTCACAAATGGTACTTACCACAATGTAGGGTTAACAGAAGACCTGCCAAGACCCTTGACTAGTCTGGCGATGTATTCAATTTAATGTGACCCTGCATATAACATATCGCATTTTGTTCACCTCTGGCCAAATCTGACTTCAAGCACCCACTTGGTCATATCCAAACTTGGCTTTAATAATGTTGTCTTCTAGCTGTACCCTTGTATTTGTTCTATTCTAGTTACTTGCCTGCTGTTGAGTTCCTTGCTAGGTTTTACCTCTGATTACTCTTCAAACCTGTCACCTTACTGGAATCTACCATACTCATTTTTCTAAGTCCTTCTAGCAGGGTCATTTCATGCAAGAGGCTGTTACAAGTTCCAGCCTTTCAGGTATGCTTAATTACAGTGCTGACAGACAGTTATTCTTGATGGATAGTGGTTGGGATGTAGACAATGGTGGGAACATGGGCATGGCAGGAGCTACTGGTTGTTGTTAATATGCCTACGATTATTTTATTAATGTTGACCAATATGCACCTGTTGGGTGGATTGTTTAGATCTTAATGCAAGACCCCAATGCCTTATCCAAGGCCCTAAGTGCCCATCACTCTTCACTGCCCTTGATTTTTGAAGACCTTCATTGAAAGGCCTAAAATGTTTTCTTTAGGATTCCTATTTACACAATATGACCCATCCAAAGCAATTATTGTGCAAGTACAATAGACAGCTCTGAAAAGATGAGATATTTAATTATTATTATTTATTGGTGAGTTATTTCAATTCAGTCATTCTATTATTATATAGAAACACATATTGTAAAGCGTTTAGTATGTTACATTTTGCTCCAATAACAGAATACATACTTTATTCATTGTCTTTCTATTTGGCAATACGGTATGACACCAATGAACTTTACAGTAACCTGTTTTGTAAGAGCTCAGCTAATTATTTCCATCCTGTTTGTTCAATGTACAAAAATAAATTCAGGAAAACAAGAACGATACTGTTAGAAAACCATAACGTCTAGCTATTTTGCTGATTTCTTAAAACTGCCAGACACAACTTTATATGTTTTACAAAAAGTCAATATCTTTTTTTCTTGTAGCAAGAAGTTATATTAAGAAAAATGATCAGTGTCTTCTAAGTGAATGAGATTGCAAAAAAAAGTCACAATGATGCAGCATGAAATGTTATTGTTTTATGGACTACAGTATTCCTAAAATTTCTTCTAAAATGTAGACATTATCCTTTTTACTTAGATGTTGCATATTTAGACATACTGCATAAATGCATAGTATTGATAACCACAAATGCTTTATAACCTATCCCATCGATCAAAAATGAAAATAACTGATAATCTTCTAGGATCACTTTAAAACCTACATTGATGTTAAGTTTTAAGTGTTTGTGTTGGTTAACGTGAGGAGGAAGGAGCCAGGGAGCCATTAGGCTTTAGTTGCCCTTCCTGGACCAAAAGGTCTTAGTCCTCCCTGATTACCTGTACTTGCTGAGCTTTAGGTGCAGAACATATCTTATGAAATAAGAAATATAATATTGTATTACTTATTTGCTAAAACATTACATTTTCTTCAAATCAGATCAAATCTTGATCCGGGATGTTAACATTTTCATTTACTAGCAGCAAGAACCAGAAGTTATACATCTCGTCAGCATACCTAGGAACTCTTTGGGATTGTCCTGGAGTCTACTTGTCAGTTTATTCTTTCTCTGGACAAGATCTACATCAGATCCCTGGTGTGTTTCTCTTTTACTATCTGTTTCACTTTCTTTTATGCACTTGTAAAATGAGAACCACTGATTAAAAAATAATGAATTTTAATTAAAGAGAATAGGTTCTTTATTTGATGCGCAAAGTCTATCACCAGGCTATGAAATTGAGATTAAATTGAAATAAAATAGCAATAAGTGTGCATTTATGGAGCTCCAGATAAAGAAACTTGCTTCTGTGTCCTTCAGTATTCTAATAAAGCGATAATTCTGATGTTAGAGAAGCACCAGCTACTTCCTCCAGTCTCTAAACTACATACCTCCCAAAGTTTCAAAATGCAAAAGACTGACACTTTTTTTTTTTTTTGCCTGTATTGGTCAGATCGCTCTCGCAGAACTCACCATTACAGGCAATTTCACTTTCCAATGTCGCGCTTGCATCGCCACTTAAAACGCGCTTCATTTTTGTCAGCACAGTCATGCATATTAAAAAATAACTAACACATTGAATTGAATGCCCATGAGACTCAGCCAGACTGACAACATCCATGATGCTGGCTGAGCATCATGGGAAGAGCAGTTAACAGTAGATAAAGCTGCAGATGTTAGCTGAGAACTAAAATTGCCACGATTCTCAGCCAGCCAGGTGTCCACCATAATACTGGCTGAGCGTCATTGGAAGAGTAGTCCACAGCAGCAGAGATTTTTTAAATTAAAAAAGGCTAATGTTAGCCAACCTCCCAGGACCCACACACACTGCCTTTACACACACATAAACACTGCCCTTACACACCCATATACATGTAGACTGCCCTTAAACACACACATATACACTGCCCTTAAACACACATATATACACATACACTGCCCTTACACACCAGCTAACAAATACCTATACTGCTTTTACACACACCTGCCCATACACATTAACAAGCTTACAAACACATACACTGCCCTTACACCCCTTTCTCCCCATCTCTTACCTCTTCCACCATCTTTCATCCTTCTGCATCCTCTGGTGGGAACGTGAGGTCTGTCACTTACTACTCCCTCATCACTACGTGCCGGCTATTGCTGCAGAGCGCAGGGATGACGTCATATCCCCGTTATTTGCTGGCGTGTAGTGATGAGGGAGCAGTAAAGCAGTGAAGTGACATGCCTCGCGCTCCCTAATGTTGAGCTGACTAGAGGGAGATTGTGAGTACAGATCTCGCCTCACCCTTCCTCTGCCCCTGCAAAGCGGGACAGAGGAAGGGAAAGGTGGGACAGAGACCCAAAATTGGGACTGTCCCGCCTAAATCGGGGGACATGAAACTAGACATTGCATTTCTGAAGAC
Organism: Spea multiplicata; assembly: GCA_009364415.1. Taxonomy (NCBI): domain Eukaryota; kingdom Metazoa; phylum Chordata; class Amphibia; order Anura; family Pelobatidae; genus Spea; species Spea multiplicata. Next base: position 102,803 of record VKOC01017141.1, read on the forward strand.
TATGCAAAATAACATTTTTATACACCCTGATATCACCAAGCTTTAGGGCCATAAAGCAATTTTTTAGCACATATCTTCTGCAAAATGGCCTGAACACTTCTGACTTGCCAAAGGAGACTTTTATTTTGCATTTGTCAGAGGAAGAGGTGCTGTACTCTAGCTAGGGACCTCTTACCTGTGGAGGATCAGAATGTCTGTTCTAGCTACTTCTAGTTTTAGGCCTTTAAATAGGCTTTGCCCTTGGATAGTGCTACATGTGTCCAGTAACACTGCTTTGTTGTTGATCTAGTCCTTGTTGTGCCTGCTTGTTATGGCTCCTGATTTCTGGCATCCTGACTTTGGCTTTGGCATTCGTTTACCTAATTTCCCCTAAACCTGACTTATTGGCTTGACTGACTATGCTACTATTATTCACCTACCAGATCAAGATACCACTTGAGGTTCCAAGTGGATCATCAGTAAGTCCCACTGCTGCTCAGGTCCAAGGTGAAACTGTTAGGAGGATGAAAAACTCCACTTTGATTTTAAGACTGTCTCTTTTGTTTTGGTATACATTCATCTCCACTCAAGGATTCTGCCTTGACATGCTGAGCATAACAAAATCTAAATTACTGAGATTACTCTGGCTACAGGGCCATCTCATTGTAGGAGAAGCTTGCTGATATTGGTTGTTTACAATGCATGGTAAACCATTTATTGATTCAGGATGACCATGAGGTCAAACCTGTCATAGGTTACTTTCACACAGTGTATTCAAGTGTACACAAATCTCAAATATCACCAAACTTGTTCAGTTGAAACATTTGCAAATATACTTCCAGCTAAACTATTTGCAAGGAACACAATAGAGTAAATAACACTATAATTGTTACTACTTAATAAGTGTACTAGTTTCATGTGCTCTTAGAAACATAGAATTTGACATCAGATAAGAACCATTAAGTGATAAATTGCTTGTAACCTGCTTGATTTAAGGTGATGTAAGTATGTATTAAAACCTCAAGTATTCTATTGTTATGCTATACTACTTAGAAATTACTATAGATACACAGTAAATAAGCTTCATATTAAAAGGTAGTGTAGGTGGTGCACACATTACTTTTAACTAACAACGGGAATACGTAATTTTTTTTTTCAGAAATAAAAAGGAAAAAGAGAGACAGCCTTTTGATCAATGAATATTTATAGCATTCACCTTAAACAGAACTGTGGCATTAGTGGCCACATATTGCCCTTTAAAATATATTAGTTTATACAAGTAAGTATTAAATGTAGAGTCTCTTTCAATAATATTATAGAAAGGTGAAAGCAAATTATGCTGGAACAAATCTATTACATGGTATTATATTAGCCTAAAGTGATTTATTGAAGTCAACCTCCAGAATAAAAAAAAAACCTGAAATATTTTGTTAGTTTAATAAATTACAGGTAAATTATCCGAAGCAGCTTAATAAGTGACGAGATATCATGAGCATAGTTTAAAAAACAATTTAAAGTCTTGGCAGTATACATTATACTGTTCATGGCTTCTAAGAGTATGTTTTTCTTATAAACAAGTAGAGCAAGTGTCTTATGCATGAAAAGTTTTCAATATAATTGTCTGTCAATGATAAGATGATTTATAATGCAATCTGTTACTTCTGCGGTTACAGATAACCCTAATTTGCCACAATTGTTTTAGATATGATGAGCTTGGCAACCACCTTCAATTTTAAAGTTTGCCGTTTCTTCAGGTAAAGCAGCCAATCAGAGTTCACTGCTTTTAAATAGAGATAAAAACACACTTTGGCAGCTGTTTTTAGTTCTATATATATCTATAGATGTGACAAGGCTAAGTAGAGTATAAATATCAGATATATATTGTTGGTTTTAGCATTCCTAGAATGATAACACCTGATAAATTTACACAATTAGTATGTTAACTATTACATTGTAGCTATATTAACTATGTTAAGTATTGGATATTATTACAAAACACACACAATATATGCTTTGGAAAAATTAGAAGTGATATCTCTCCTGTGCTTACCGCAGAATCCCCAGGGGTATCTTTAGGCCCTCTGTTTTAAGAATGTAAGCTAAATGAATACTGTAGATCATTTGGATCTCTTCGCTAAACAGTTAAGTGGTCGTTTGTGTTAGGGGTCAAGTCAACCCAGTTGCATGTCCTCACATGCTCATATTTGCAGGACAACCTGAAGGCTCACTAGTTGCATTTTATGTAACACACAAGTACACATCATTGTTCATACACACATACACACAAGTACAAGTCCATGCTCACACACACACAAGTACACATCCCTACTCACACACATCCATGCTCACACATGCTCACACACACAAGTACACATCCCATACTCCCACACACCACACACACACAAGTACACATATACTACACACAACTATACATATATATATAATATATATATATATATATATATATATATATATATATATACATACAAACACATACCCCTGCTTACCTCTCCTGCAGCTGTGTGTGCGCGAGCAGCCTCGGTTCCACCACAGTGTCACATCATGTAACGTGACCCCGATACTTTCCTGTCTTCCCCTTGCGGGTTCAAAATTATTTTTAAAGGGCCCTTCCAAACCTGGGCCGGTGTGGACAATAATTTTGAACCTGTACAAGGAAACAGGAATAAGGGGCCACAGGCCTCGTCACAGCTGTGACTGCTGCGACCCCTGTAATTACGCCAGTGTATGCAGCAAAATGCATTTCATATAAATACTTGTATTTATTTGGTATTGACAAATGTTATATTTCTAGGGTAAAATGCCCTTTTAGCTTTCAAACACAAGAAGATGAGAAACATATTAATGATTACCAGCGAACTTTAAAACAAAAAAAGATATAGTTTGAAAACAGAGAGTGGAGAGATCAAACACTGAATACCAATTTTGCAAATGTACATAGATGGAATTCAGATAATATATTATACACATAGTAAAAAAGGATGTGAGGGCAATAGAAAACAGCAAAGTGTGATTTAGAAGACAGACAGAATAGATAAACATTTTGAGAAATCTTTATTCTGAATACCATTTGAGATTGCTTTGTTTATTGAGTTTTTTATTTCTTATTAATATTCTGGGGAAGACACCAAAAACGAATTGCTTCGACGGTAGATGAATGCAAAATAATAGGGTAACATCAGGCAATTTTCTCTATGTCCAACCCAATGTTTTTTATATATATATTAGACTTGTGCATTCGAAAATGAACATGAGGGGTGCGTTTTCGTTGTTCAGCCTGAATACCGAACATACGAACATGGCGGCAGCAAAACGTATATGAAGACGAAGACACACAACCCGAATAATCTTTGTGTTTGTCTTTGTTTACTAATCTCCCAGGTCCCTTCACCATCTAGCCTACCTTATCTACGCAGCATTGCAGGGGTTAACGGGAGCGGAAATCCGTAGGTTTGTCGTCAGGAGTTAAAGGGCCGTGCGAACAACTTTTGGTTGCCTGCAGGGGCCTCCTCTGGCATCAAACAATTGGTTGGTGCTAGAGCAGGCCCCTGCTGAGTGGTTGATGCTAGAGGAGGCCCTTGCCGGCGACCAATAAAGTCGTTCTAATGGCCCAGGGGGCTCGTCTGCCATCGACCAATGAAGTACAGGTGCACCTATTTGGTTGAAGGCAGAGGAGGCCCCTGCCAGCAACCAATAGTGTTGCTTGTATGGGCATTTAAAATCCTGGCATCAAAGCTGCTGCGTACCTCGTTAACCTCGTATTAACCCCTTCTACAAAAACGGAAAAAAAAGAAAAAAACGAACACGAAGAATGTATACGAATATTCACCCAGATCGATCACAGGAACGGCCGGCGCCCAAGTCTTATATATATATATATATACATGTGAGTAAGTGCTTCACTTTAAAAACATTAATTCATTCATCCTATGCTTTTGTTCAATGTTATATAAAACCCTGTCTCACAGGTTTTAATTATATTTAAGTTAAGGCAATCATGTTATACAATTAATTTTATTATAAATTTGTATATCATGCGCAAATATTATATGATCAAAATGGAGGTTATTATATCCCTGTTGGGATTCAGGAAGTCCGTAACAGTCCAGCAAAGCAATGTTTTCTCAAACGACTAAATCTATGTCCCAGTTTTTTAATCCTTGTTTTCTAGTATTTATCAGCCTCTTCCTTCTCCCCCTCGTTCTTATATATCCCTTATACCTAAGAATCATATATGTTGGTATTCTTTAGACTTTTAGTTTCGTAAACATTCCTAGAACTAACTTCAGTATATCTGTTCTCTCCTGAACATGTGGAAAGGGATTTAAGAATCAGATAGATATTTGATGCCTTGCAAACAATGCGCTGGCCACTCCACTTGTACTAAAGAAATGAATCAAGACTTCAAATTCCCTAGAAAGTACATAAAACAGAAAAGTTTAATAAACTTTGCACACAAAAAAAATCTCACAAAGAAAGCAAATCTCACTGCCAACGGTGTGTGAACTTTCTGGCCAATATACTCATGCAATCCAAACAGAACCGCAGAGTCCGGCACTTGCCATATAAGATCGCTCAAAAAAAAAATGATTTGGTGACTTCAAACTTCTAATAGGGTGTCAACATCCTCAAAATGACAGAAAAAATGCTACGTATCAGCAGTAGGCAACCTGGAGCAGTGTTTATTTATTTATTTTTCTATCATCCAATGGTGGAAAAATCAGATCTATTTAAACAATGTGGCACAAAAAATGTGTTATTGTGATAGTTACTGTATAGGATGATATGTCATTGCAACAGATATTGAGCAAATTTGCTGTGCTATTCCCAGGAAACATGCAAACTACAATACGCATCTAAGCAAATCCATTCTAGTGTTGGTGACTATATTAAATAACAACATTTAATATTTCCAGGGCCTATTTATTTAGCATAGGACACTAGTATTCAGGAGAGGAGGACCAGCCAACTGTGGGAGGTGACGCAGAACGTGCCCGCATCTCTGTGCCAGGGCACACTATGTAGTCATCATTAGTATAACATACATCTTGTAGAGATTTTGAAATAGAATCCACGTGTCCTACTTGGTCATATATATGCAAATCACATACTCATGGCTTCATCATTCCTGTCTAGGTATTAAATCTGATGTTGGTAAGCAGAGCCATTATGATGCTTTATTATAAAATATGTGCATAGCCTAGAAGGTACTTATTTTATTTAAAATCTTATCATATCTAATTATGCAATTTTTGTTCAGATTTTATGAAAATATAAGTTTGATCATCAATGTCTTTATGTTCACTTGCTGTGCGTACATGGAGCATATGGCAAACTGTTAGATCATTATTACTGTCTTGCAAGATTTTCTTTCAACAAAATTGGAAAAAAAAATAGCTGGTGGGTTTGCCATTTAAAGTTTCGCCTAGGGAGACATATTACCTATAAACAGTCTTATATACTTAATACAATCTTTATAAACCTCTGAAATTGCTATGACTTTCATTGATATTCATTCAGTTATGACTGTCATTGATATTCATTCAGTTTTGACTATCCCTGACAGATTCCCATTCGCGGATAATGTATTTGAAATTACTTCTAAATTAATGAAACCTATTTTGAGTTGCATGTCACTTAATGACACATATGTAGAGGTATCCATTAGTGATATCTATCTGAAGTTCAATTTGAACAATGCAGGAAAAAGAACATATAATATGAGCCACCAGTGGCCTTTATATATTAAACACTTCATCTTTAGCATAAATGACCATATTATAAAATGCACACCAATCAAATGAATACTTGGGGATGTGTAATATCGATGGTATTTATATTGAAAAGTAACCTAAAACACATAGGTAGACTTCTTTTGCAGCATTTTATAGACCAGCCTTTGATGCAACATGTATTATAAATTGGGAGTTGGCAAATGCCTTAAGATGGAACCCAACTTTCTCGGAACAGAACTCTTTCTGATTGCAGCGGATGTTGGCTTAGGTCCCATTGGTCTCAACCACTTCTGCTGAGATGTTGTTTCACTTACATAGCACCCTTATATTCGATGTAAGCCTCTGACCCTATTGTTTTAGATTATGTTGTAACATTTCACCTTCTTTGAAAATAATCTCTATCACATCTCCCCTCTCTCTTCTTCCTTCCAAGCACCTTGAGATCCCTTAGTCTTTCCGTTCATAACAATACACGCATTTTCTCTCCCTCTCTCCTTTCTTCTCTCTCTCTGTAGATCATGATCAAAAATGTCAAATAAGCATACATTATTTTGTTTAGTATCACGGGAAATCAAGGGAAAGTTGCCCAGGATGTTACGTAGATCAAGAAACAGGTGGTTTGGAATATACAGTATTGCTTCAGAGATGGATATCTTATTACAGCACCTTAAAAAAATGTGCATATTCTTTATTAATAAATAAAGCCGTGTTTCTCTTCCATGAATGACTTTATCCTTCTATCTCTTTCCAAGTGTTCAACTCGATACTGACAGCTGCAGTGCCCCTGCTAATGTGATGGACATCTGATTGGCAGTGTACCCTTTGCAGTTTTTTTATGATGACTTGGATATTGCAAAACAAGGCTTGGAAGTTACAAGAGATACATGACATTAAGCTAAGCAAACTTGCCGAAAATGAACAATATATTCCTACTGCCAGCAGTGAGGCTGGAAATATAATTGCTGTTGCACACGGAACTAAACATGCTTTGTTCAAATAGAATATTCCAATTTCTGTATTACTCTGTTTCCCATTCTAGAGACAATTTCAACTTTTTTTATTTCCAAACAGATCCTCAGTATGTTGGCTTAGCTGACGTCTTTGCCTAATTTATTTCATAGCCCTAAACCCTCCCCATTAAAAAAAGTCTGTAAATTCTGGCAGATACAAGCAGACAACAGACATATAAACCCTCCCCCCGCTAATTCAGACAGGTAGAACAGGGAGTAGGGTATATTCACTAAACAGTGAGTGCGCCGCACACTACAGCACACAATCTGCCACTAGAGTGTCAGAACAGATGCGTATGGAGTGATGACGGGCCGCCAGATGTCCAAGCCTGCCGAGGTAAGTTGATAAAAGCGGTTTCTGAACATAAATCTATAGTGACAAATGCACTTTAACATATTATTACACCTTTCTGCTTTATATAGCTTGCCGTCTCCAAATTACATTTTCACTGCTATGGTATATGCCATTTAAAGTGATAGTTTTAATTAGTGTCAACATAAAGACATAATTCATTTGTCAGGATGCCAACAAATGTATGGCTTTTTCTAGAGATTCTCATATGGATATCTGCGCTCAAGCAAATGTATTTAGCAGGAGGGGATTGCTGGAATTATTTTGCCATTTCTTAAACTATGGTGCTCCTTCTGTAATTACCATCTGACATAAAGCGAACTTGAGAAAATGCAGTCACTGAAACAGAGAATCCTGGGGATTTATAATTAATGCCGGCTTCACGTGTGTCATTTTGGACACCAGCACTGCTATAGTGTAAAAAATTTTTTTTTCCATCACTGTATAGAAACGTAGCTTTTGTTGTCCTACAGAAATCCCTGAACCTGGCATAACTATATTACACTAACTATAGCCAGGATCTTCACATGGCAGGCTACCCAGAGATCTCCTTATCCTTGGGGTTTACATTGGTGGGCTAGCCGCAGATATCCTTTTGTGGGAGTAAATGTGTGCGAGGATCATAATAAAGTGGGTCGGAATAGGTGAAATGTGTGCAGGAAGTGGACATGGCCACACACTGTCCCACCCCCCCATCCACAGCAAAGAAAAAAAGCTGATCCAGAGATCCTAGTAAGCAGGGCTTCCCCAGGAGACTCTGGGTCAAACTCAGAGAGTTTCCAGGTGTGACTATAACAAAGTCACCCAAACTTTTTTTTCTATACATGATATTATTTCATAAAAAAAAATCTCCAGCTTGCATGTGAGTAGGATAAACACCATGTAGAATCGCTAACATCTTCCTTCAATAAAAGTATGGACGGTCCTGCACTGTTGTTCATTAATGACTCCGTGTGTAACATGGACAAGTTTACACGGAAATGTTGATCAGATCATAGAGATGAGACAGAGAAACGAAGAAATTAGGCAAAAAACTGTAAACACTAGCCCAACCATATATGCAAATATATGGTAAACAATTAATTAACATATAGAGTCACAAGCATTAAACTCATGGGACAAGACTGAAAGCATTAAACTCATGTTCTCTTTAATCAATATCTTTGTACATACCGAATTCAAGTTTGATTGATGCAGAAGCTTAACTGGAGGGCAAATTGATTTTTTTTTATATGTTTATTATTCTTAACTATGTAGGAGGAAGACAATGTAATTGTAAAAAGAGGAAATACATTTGCTTTCACTGTAGCCAATATTTTATTATGCACTGGAAGTTATCCATTATTTTCAATTCATAATTGATGTTATGTTTGCCAGTTTCCAAGCTGGCATTATTGGCAAATACTCTCTGATTTATGTATATATTTTTAATGACACTTTACCGCATGTCCCTGGGCCGCTGCATATCCTTAATTAATAGAATGGAAAAAAAAAACAGATAAGTAAACTGGATCAGTGAATAATAATAATAAAAAAACCAAGATGAGCAAACATAGTGTATATTTTTTATGAGTATATTTCCTTTTTTTCTTTAATGCTTGAACATTTCTTTAAATTCCTGTACTTTTCTCTAAAAAATAAAAACCTTAAAATATTAACTTATTTTCCAAATCTAAATTTGGATAGGGTATTCATTTTGCTTTCTGCTACAAATGCACGCGGCGATGAAGCGAAAGTATGACAAGGGAAAGCTTATCATTAATTGTGGGCAGCGTGCCAGCCAACTCTCACAATACAATAGATCTTGAGAAAATGAAATATGTAAAGCTGGAAACTGGTGCATGCAGAATCCTGCTGATTTTTCAAGCAAACATTTAAATGAGAGGCAAATCAGTCTTTTGAAGAAGAAATGCTACACTGTGCTAGAACAAGAAATTAATTAATTGTACAGAATAAGGGATGAATTTAGGTAACACTGAGCAGCACAGATATCTTTCTCTAGTTTTAAACTGCATACCCTTGGTCAAGTATTTTTTTTTTTGTGTACGTTTTTAAAATCGATCATCAACACTGCTAATTAGAAAACGGTTTTGAAATATTCCGCTGCTTGGACTTGAAACCCCCACAGTATGTTGTCTGTTTTGCATAGCAAATGACTATGTCTGAGCTACCTAATCTGATCCATTAGATGCTAAATCGTCATTAGAAAGAGAGACTGATCTCTTTAATTTCATCTCCTTTTATAAGGCACTGAAATGTTTAAGATATATGTGAGCAATAATTTTGTTTGCAATTACAGGATGTGCCAGTTCTTTTCATTTTTATTGCACTCATGGAAGGTTAAACTTATCAATTTAAAAGTTATTTTACAAGAAGTACGCTGCATATACTAACTGATAAATGCTTCATATAAAAGATGTCCTCAAAAACACTTTTCACTTTTACGAAACATTAAGGGACACTTATTTAAAGGAGCCACTTAGCATATTCTAAGGGACTTTGAACCATGTAGCCAAGTTCACCCAAGCAACATCTATCTGTGTCCTACCTAAAACATCTATCTACCTATCTGTATGCCATGTCGCTGTACTATGTATGTAATGGTGATGTCATAGCTGATGTCAAGGCATCCCTGGAACTTTAACCCCTTCAGGACCGGCGTTTGCGTACTGCGTCTTCCCCTGAAGACCGCAGTTTTTAAAAAATATTTTAATTCCGTGCTTGTGATTCGCTTCAAAGCGATCATGTGCACGGAATTGAGGGAGAGTGGCTGCTACGGATCGCTGGGTACACCCCTCGCGAACCCCTGCGTTCATAGCGACGCTGGATCGCGCATCATCGATGACTTACTTGGTACGTCCCGGTCTGGGGGTGACCTATGACCAGGAAGTACCAGGTACATCCCGGTCTTGAAGGGGTTAAGTCCAGTGGCTCTCTGATGATGTCGATGCGGCCGACTGCTGAATATCCGTGGCCGCACGCTACATTTTTTTTGCTCACATAGTATGTGGCCAGGCACATCCAATCAAGATGCCGCTTGAGTGAGTATAGGGCAGAGATCCATTTGTCTAATTGGCCAGATGTGCAGTCCAGACCTGCCTCACAGGCACAGAATGGAGAACATACAACCCAACTGTCCTAGTCTGCGCAGGACAACCACAATTTTGCCACTCTACTCCAATTTTAGGGGGCAGAGATAGAGATTGGTGGGACAGCTGTCCCAATTTCAATATCCAGTGTCTGGGACACCAGACAATGCATACTGCACATGAGCAGAATTGTGCGTCTGTGCAGTAGCGCTGCCAATGAGAGTTACACTTCCCAAGCCCCCCCCAAGCATCCTATTCGTCAGGGGTAGATGACCTATTAAAGTAAGATATGGCAGTATTTTGAAACAATGTATGTACATTGACCACCCTGATGGATATATATATATATATAATATATATAAAACACACCATTGGGGCATTATCCACAAGGAAATCAGGGATACTGCATGTGGCCCCTGGCTAGGCAGAAAGTTCTTTCGAGGGCCACTACAACACTGGTTGAGTTCAGATATCGAACACAACCACAGGCGACTCCAGTTAGTAACTTGCATAGGGCCTGTTGCCACTCGTTTATGAATCTATAAGTTTGCAGTTCACTAATGTGCGTATTTCACATACGTTTCTAACATTTGACTTTTTAATTTTGTTTAACTTTATTAGCTTTTATTATAAAAAGAATTCCATGGTCCTTATAGCTGCTTTTTAATCTCAATGAGCTCGCTGTGACATTTGATTGATTAGTTTAGGCTTTCACATACATGAGTTTGTGAAGTAGATCCATAAATCATACGTAGGATGTACAGATCACCAGCCTTTTATTATGTTTGAGTATAGTGGTGTCTATGTACTCATACAGATTTCATTCAACTAAATTAATTATGCTAATGTTTCATTTATTAAATCACATTGTCAACAGGTTTACCTTTATATTTATGTCTGGGCATCTCAAAATCAAAGTCTCAATTCTATAAAGTATTAGCCAGCATCATGCTGTGCTGCGGAATCTATTCTTCCTCAACCTTTAAGCAAGACAGCTTTTCCCAATGTAGTACTTAGAAAATAGGCAAATAAAAAAGGCCTATGAATATTTTTTCTCATTTCTATTTGTTCTTGTTTGACAAATTAGTTTTAAAAACCCCGACAATAGTTAATTTCACTAAAAAATCATAAACATATTTATGCAAATCTGAGCCAATCTTGGTTGGAATGGAGGGAGGGCACCCAAGATGGCCGCCTTGCCCAAGCTGACATTTTTGTTTGTGAATAAAATTTTATCAGAAGTTTTATCAAAACTTTTTACAACCACAACCGAACCAAATTGGGAAGAGAAAATGGAGAGGGAAAACAAAACAGTCGAGGTGGAAATCTATCTGTAATATGATTATTGCTATTATAAATCAGTGTTCATTAATATTCAAAAGCTATATGGAGACTTTGCAACAAAACTTTCAGTATGACTTCATTTGTATAGGATTTCTTTATAATCTTACTGCATGGGTGGTTGCTAGTATTAAGGGTTTTTTGTTCTTAAAAGGAAATGTTTTAATGCCTACCTATAAAATCTAAACTTATATATTTTTGTTTCTTAAATATGGCTTTCATTCTTGCGTAGAAAAAAATATTCTGAATGCTGGTCTACAGTGTATTGTAATTTGTTAGCTGCGTAACCAATTTGTGTTGCTTTTACTGGTTTTATTATACTGAAAAAAACGACGATAGGGTTTATTCACAAAACAGTGGGCACTACAATAAACTTATCAACTGAGAGTGTATAAACTGTTTGTTTTTTTTTGCTTAACAGTCTGTTTACAACTATATCTATAATGCAGCGATCACTTAAATACTTAAAGAAAGTCACTGCTAACAGCCATGTTGGACTAGGACAGGCACCACAGGTTTGTTTACAGCCGTTATAAAGAACAGAAACAGCTTTACAATCAAGGAATGCATTTACAATGATTTACCCATGCTTTATGAGTCTGCAGAAATGGTACAAACCTAGTGGTAAACCATTAGAAATAATTAGCTCACGCGTACATTCTTGAAAAATAAACACATTTATGGGAAGGGGAATACTATTAAAACCATCCAGGGTTTTATTTGCCCCCCCCATATCATCAATCAGAAGGACTGGTAAACAAAACAATGTCCAGTTCTTGAACATGCATTAGAAGTATCACAATAGGAGGACTTGTAGAACACCAATACTTGGAAATGATGAACTTTTATATCAAAACAGATGTGATGTTTTAACTCACTTTTACAGATAAGCGGTATTCAGCCATATAATTACAACTCCTGTTATTATATCGTTTGATCACTGTCTTTCTGGTCCCAATGTGCTCTACGTAGGAAAATGTGCTGCCATGGAACCAGGCTTTAATTTTTTAGATGTTAAGGTGAGCTACATTAAAGAAAAATGAAATGAAATAAAACTTTAATTGAATCCCGTCCTGAAAATGATCTATCCCTTGCTATTATTATTTGTTTAATGCTTCCTTATTAAGTTACTTGGATTTGTATTTCACACTTCTGACACCAAACCTCATTCTACAAAAGGCAATGCAAGGGCATAGCATGCAAACTATCCTCCATTTTCAGTGATACTTAAAGAAGACAGCAATCATAATCCTATATCCAGTAGTAAGTAGTAAGATGTAACGTACAGTACATCTTATACTTTAGAAAGCATAAGAAATTCTTAATTGTTTATAGCCTTGCAGCTCCTCCTTAAAGGTATCCTATGATCATACCTGGGAACTTCTGAGCTCCGGCTACCCAGAGCCTTCCCTTGCGGGACGCGGCCAGGACTGCCCACTGACGTCACGGGCGGACCTGATGACGACAGTGGGCAGTCCTGATTATGTGGTTGGGTGGTCCCCCTGATGTTGATGGTGGTCTAGCTGATGTCAGTGGGCGTTCCCGCTGATGTCAGTGGGCGTTCCCGCTGATGTCAGTGGGTGTTCTCGCTGATGTCAGTGACCGTTCCTGTTGATGTCAGTAGGCGTTCCCGCTGATATCAGTGGGTGTTCCCGCTGACATCACGGGAAGCACTCCCCATTTAAAGGGGAAATGGGGCCAGGGAGCGGGGCATGTTAACACCCCACTCCAGCAACCCGGAGGATTCAGGTGTTGACCCGGAGAAGCAATGTTTCACCCGGAGAGTTCCCAGATATGCCTATGATATGATTTTGTGAGGGCAAAAGAAAACAATTTAAATTGTAGCGGCACAGTGGCAGCCACGGTCACGCATAGGCAAAGGTGAGCAGGACTACTAGCCCCTGCCTTGCACTTAAGGCCTAGTGGTGCTACTGCTTACCCCTCTCTCCCTCATACAAGTCAATTCTGCATCACAGCACTGTTGATACAATGTCATGTCTCCCTGCTCTTCTCAAAGGTGTCCTGTTTGTCCTGGGGCCCCACAAACCCTGACAGAATCCCATGCAGTAGAAGACTCAAAATAAAAATAATAATGATAAATGTATTTTTTTTTTTATTTAAAAAATACGTTTGGGATCAGTCTGAAATGTTAGCGCTGAACTTTGTGAATTATTAGTAGAAACATATAAGAGTTTATTATGTATGTAAATCCTATTGTCTTATACTAAAGTACATGGATGGAGTTCTTTGAAACCTATGTGGTATACCAAAATTTCCATAAACTTTGCAGATTACAAAAAAATGAAACCTCAACGCTGATCGCAGGAAATAATTCTTTTTTCCACAACATTTGCATCTTTATACTAATTAATATTTTTTGTCTATTTCCAATGGTATTACTGGACAATTGCGGAAAATGTTTGTAAGGATAACTGATTAATAAATCTTGGAAACATTACGAAACCCGGCTGCATGTTTGTGTAGATACATTTTTAAATGTTAGGAAAATATGCATAGAGTATGCCAGTGAAAACTGCCAGATCCCATGAATACATCGCTTCTGGATGAAACATAACCCATGGCTGGAACTGATGTGAACTAAGAGCCCGGGTGATTATTTAGCCAACATACCTGTATAATCTGCTTGAAATATTCTAAAATAGTATATTGTCCTAAACGTTTTATAATAATAGATGTAATACTATACTATTTGGTATACTATTGTATACTATGATTTATATGCATACAAACTTTAAAACCTTCTAATTGTATTATTTCATATAGGGTTAACTATCTTGAGCCAACTGTAATCAAAAAGAAAAAAAAATACACTATCTACCTAAACTATGATATTACCATAACTTTGCAGGATATAAAATTGCTATATGTATACATATATACACATATATATACAAATATGTATACATATATACACAATATTTGTATGTCTGATATGCCAAAACAATCTAGCAGATGTATTTTCCTAGTTATATGATTGAAATAAAAAGAGCATATCAATGTTAAACAAAATAAATTCAAAGTGAAAATAAATGATCTCATCGGGAGAAACGGAACGGTTTTCTGGATTTCACCTGAGGGGTTTGAGGATACTGCCATCTGCTCAATCACAGGTGTGACCAGGAGTACGGAGAGATATTTCATGCTGAAATGAGTACTGCTATGATAAGAGCCACTAATTGTTTCAGCTACAACACATACACAACTAAAGGCTAAAGTAGATATTTAATACTTTTTATATAATATGATGTTTTAATTTACTGATTTGTTTGCATTTCTATTTTGTTAGAAACAGCTGCTTAGAGGTTTTCCTGAATATAAAGCATCCCCTAATCATGGTATATAGTGACCTCCCCCCAGAAAATAACACACCTTGAAACTAAAAATAGGTGGCATACAATATTACTGTAAATTCCTGCCCCCCCCCCCCCAAAAAAAAAAAATGTGAGAAGTTTCCTATACAACCTCTCTGGTCACACGGCTTCTAAAACATTTTCTGGTAAAATTGACATTGGGTGGGTTGCACACAAAGTGCGCCATGACCCAAGCAAGTTCTAAGGCAGTCCTGTAGTTGATGACGTACTGGCTAGACGAAACAGTCAGGTGGAAGTAGCAGCAGAAGCACTGTAGGTATTCTCGAATCTAAAGAACATAACTGTTCTCGTGTAGTTATGTTTACTAAATGCACATTTACCCCACTGAAGGAACTTTTTTGCTTTTCTTTTAAAAATAGTAACTACTACACAATGAGCTATGTTGCTTCTTTTCCCCCAGTGCTCCTTCTTGTTCTTTGTTGCACCTGTCTCGACACATGTGGAAACAATTGCAGAGCTGAGGACTGGAAACATTTAATACATTGCATAATTACACAGCATAAAGAGTACAGTCAGTGACTAAATCCCTCCTAAAGCCCATGATAGTTTAGACACCCTGGTGGCTGTGTGTGGAATTGCACGTAAAAGTACACAATAACGCTTCAGGTACGGGGCCAATGTCTATAAGTTTGGCAGCCCTCTCCCTGAACTTTTGCCAGAATCCCCTATGCTGCGTCACAACTAGTGGTTTGAAGAACCTTGTTCTAAGAAGATTGTTTTACTTCTTTTTGAATGGAGTTCAGTGCTCTGGCTTATG
Organism: Spea multiplicata; assembly: GCA_009364415.1. Lineage (NCBI taxonomy): Eukaryota > Metazoa > Chordata > Amphibia > Anura > Pelobatidae > Spea > Spea multiplicata. The sequence goes on from VKOC01017141.1 coordinate 118,476, forward strand.
AATGGTTATGACACTCTGGGTTATGTTAACATTATACACATTTAATGTAATCATTATTATTCCATCGCCTATGCTACGCTCTAAGCAAAACATTTAAACTTAAGACTTAAAAAAACCTCTTTCTGCCATGCCAAGATATTCATAAAAAGTTATTTCTACTATATAAAAAAATGCAGATTTTAGACTTACTAAGCATATCATATGCAATACCTTATGCCTGAGAGTATAGAAACTGTGTGATCAATTTAAGTCTAAGGATGCGTGAATAATTTACTACAAAATGTGAAACAGACCAGTTCGTTTTTTTCCAATCAGCAAAAAAATATTACTGCTATACATTTTTAGCTTCCACAAAATTGTCAAGTGAGCTCTATGAAGCCTTATATATTTTTTTTTAAGCCAATGCCTTCAAATTTTGAGGACAACTACACTGGCACAAATTCCGATGAATGACTACTTGAAAAATCTAAAACGGTGTTTAACTATGCTGAAACCATTAGAGAAAATTCTAAAAGCTAATTGAAAAAATAAAAATCAATATTGACTACCTTGCAACTTAACAAAAGACTTACTAAAGTAACTTCCAATGGGAAAAAAACTTTGAATAAAATGATTCTAACATTTCTAATGAAAACAAGATAGATCAGTGCCCTCTCACGTTTGTAAGGCTACATATTTGGATTTCTTTTAATTTGCTCTTTGTGTTAATTTGTAGATTTACCATGCGCAGATTATTATACAATAGAGTATTTTATACGTCTTTTTTTTCTTTTATTAACAATTTTTTTTAAAAAACCCAAAAAACATCTGCTGTATTTTGTGCTGAAACTCCACCAACAGTCCTGGCACATATTAATTGCATCATTTAATCACACTATAAGGTTCCAGAACCACTCAGTAGCTTTTAAAGTACCTCAGTTGCTCTTTGAAAATTGCCACTTGGCATTCCAAGTAGCAGCATGGGCATCAGAAGGGCTCCAGATTACAGTAAAACTCTCAGTGCAATTCATTCATTACGACGACGGAGCTGAATTAGGTTCTGGTTTTAATGCAAAATTGTAAAATCCCCATTTTGAGATTACATAGTGTAAAACCACAACACTATATACGATTTGAAGAATCCGAAAAGTCTCATGATTGCTAAATCTCCTTGCGGCAATCTGTTCTTTCTAAAGTAACTAAATCATAATGACAGCGCAATGAACTGTATCGCATTAAATTCGCAGATGATCCAACATCACTTCATTGGCTTGGATGGAACCAGAACTTGTACAAATACATCCCTTGGTTATGAAATCAAACCAAGCAGATAAGTGTTTAACTGTTCTTCCATCTGCTTACACAGAAGTGAAACTATAGTGTAGCGCTTGCATTCTGCTTTGACCGGATTGTTTGTTTTAGACAGGACGCAAAACGTTTTTTCAGCGGCAGCACAAAACGCAGTATCTATTACCTATTTGGACAAGTACTGGTTAAATTATCTGTTTACATTTCCGTATGTAACTTTTGGTGAAGACAATGGTTCAGATCCAAACCCTTGTTATTGATTTGTAGTATAGTAACTATACTACAAGCACATTTTAACACTTCACTACAAGGCAGGCTCAATAAATTATTAAGATAATAGTAACAGTTAAACGAGTAATCAAGGAATACAATAACACAAATTGAGCTCATGCTTTCCCTGTGCACATGAGCTATACTAAACAATAGCCAGCTCCAGCGTTGGCTTGCATGAGAAAGCACTCCCGTTAACATCAATGGGAGACCTTTCCTGGTCAGTTGTGAAAACCAAATTGTTGTAAAAACCAGATCATGATGATGGTGGTGCCCCTGTAATTCTGGAGCTGCAGCTTCTCTTAAATGTAGATTTTTTGTTTCAGCAAACAGATGAATACTAAAGTAAAGTAAAGTATGGGCTGCATAGAGGACATTGGGCATTCTTTTTCCCCAAAAGGTTTCATTATCATGGTTTACCTCCTCCATAAAAAGTCAACTAGAAGAACCAAATATATTGCTATTTTGATAAATGTAATACAGTTTTTTTCTGCTCCACTTTTGGAGCTTTTGATAAATGATGCCCAAGGTTTAGCTACAGATTATCAGCGAGGGCAGATGAGAGCATTATGTACTATCAAGAAATGGCCTTTAATATTCCTACACTTAATAACCTGTCTGCAGGGTCATTATTCAAAAATACATGCTCTTTCAATCAAGAGGCTGGGACGATGCAGGTAGAATAGTACCGGGAAATTTGTGTGTTGATCATAATTATGCCTGATCATTTTGCACAAATTAGACTGCAGCCTTACATACTAATTTTAAAGACCATAAAAGTTGCCTGACCTCAACATATCAATCTACAAATTGAACTCTGAGACACTAGATGTCATAGATTGTTTATTACTTCTGTTGTGCATGACACCTTAAAATTAATCATCATTACAAGGGGCCTATCCAAAGAGGCTATAACAACCTTAGATGTCATCAATCAATATTACATAAGGTGGCTGGAATGTGCTACAAGGTTCTTGAAGTTACTCATAAATAGCAGAAAAAGTTTTGCAAGTAAACTTACTTGACAGCATGGGACTTAATGGTGTATACATTAAAAGCATGTCTTGAATAATTATACTACTATTAATAACGTTACAGGAGACGCTCGCTGTGGTTTATAATGAACAGCGATACTCTGAAGCTGAAAAGTCCAACTCTTTGGAAAAGTCGCATTTTTGTGAACAGAAGATTGATAGATTTCAAAAGGGAACATGTAAACCCATTTTTTTTATATATTTGGTGCAATAATTAAAAGTAATTATTATTTGTCTTCGTGTTTATCTTGATGGGGAAAAAAATATTTGTTTTCCACGAATATTTGCCCGTTCCTGTGTTCGGTTCTGGAGAATATTCACGTACATTCTTTGTGTTCTTTTTTTTTTAGAAGGGGGTTAAGGCGGTATGCAGCAACTTTGGCTCCAGGATTTTAAAGGTCCGTACGAGCAACTCTATTGTACGGACCTTTAACTCCTTACTGTTAAACTGGTCGCCGGCAGGGAGCTCCTCCTCATGGTTTCTTTGGTATTCGGGCTGAACAACGAAAACGTACCCTTCATGTCCATTTTCATGTTTGCCCGAATATGAATACACAAGTCTAGTAGTTATTTTGTTAAAACATACCTCCTAATTGCACATCTTAAATATGAACACCCATCCTTGCCACTGAAACTCCTCTCTATTTCTCTTTCTTTTCCTGATGTCTGACATCTAGAGATAGAAGGTTTGGTGAGTATTAGTATATCTAAATATATCACTAAAATGTATATTGAAAGTATTAGCATGTGTAAAAGCATTTAGAATGTGTAGAATATATCTTACACTAGTCAAAATAATTTTATTTTTTTACATCATATATATATATGTATCATACATATATATATATGATGTAAAAAAAAACAGATATTAAACAAATATAGTGTAATTTGTAATACAGCCAAGACCTCCACTATAGCATCCCCCACTCAGCGGCAACAAATAAACCAGCCTGAATCACAAAGCGGAAATGAGGCAAAACGGAAGGTGAATAAAAATAAATCTGCTTTAATCACATAAAAACTAACTGAGAATGGGGTGTCCTTGTGGTTTCTGTAGTTTGGATCCACCGCAAAAGCAATCCTCAACTCAGTCTACTGTTTGTAACTTCCTCCCATATGCTCTGACGTCAACGCGCACTACACGTTTCGCAAGACTGCTTCCTCAGGTCACACTGTGATAAATGTATGTGGCTCATAAATTTTCCACTGGTAAAATACCCTTTACAGATCAACAAGCATAAATATAGTATATAGTACTATTTGCTAAGGACCAACAACTTCCCAGTATTTATTATAACAGGGAATTTTACTAAGTTATAGTCTAATAAATATATTTCTTCATCAAGTCAACTGCTATTTTTTTTTTCAAATCTCCATTTTATTGAAAAGATTTTAACATTGCGTACAGTCGAGGATAAGATACATCAGGCATCATGACACAACAGTACATCGTACATCAGGCAAAACATATCCAAGAGAGAGGACAGCAAAAGTGTTAACTTCAGATGTCAAAGTATGCCGCACAAGCGAAGTAGTCGATATACCAACAACAGTATAACACAAGCAATACCACAGATGTAATGTTATTGAAACCGTCTTCAGGCAGCATCGTCCCGGAGAATGCCAAGGTCAAATGTATGAATCAACAAAATAAAGAATACAAAACAAAAGTAAACAAATAAAGAAAACAAAACAAAGCACGTAATTGCGAATGTACAAATGGATGCATGGGCGAATGGAGAAATGAATTAATGAATACATAAACGAACATAAAGAGTACCGTCGATAAATGTCCGCGAGATGAGAGTGATATAGCGAACCACAGAGGCAGGAAAAACCAATGGGGAAATATGTGGGGGCAAGCCCGTGCGGAAAGGAAACCCACTTAGGTAGCGTCTAGGTCAGGAGGGGCATCGATAAAACCACCCAGTACAGTGCGGAAAGATGGAGAAGCCAGAAACTCCCTCCACGGCAGCCATTTTAGCCCGTTTTTGTAGCCAAAGCCCCTAAGTCAACTGCTATTAACCAGTTTCTAAGTGTTAACAGTCTCTAAGACTCAAAATGCAGTTACATGCAAAACATATAACACATTTAATACATAGAACAGTCTTAAATGATCTTGTACTTATTACTCAAGAAATTATACCCTCACTTTTTACAAAAGCGTTGTTATACGTTAATACCTATCGAAGAATACTGCAAGAAGACAAGAATAATTTACCAATTTTTATTGCTGTGCTTGACCAGTTCAGAAAGGACAAAATTTCACAATCATCATCCAGAATGACAACAAATACATTGTAACTAAAATGCTATTTAATTTTAAATAGCCTAGAAACCAATGATCCATTTTCCAAAGCCTACAATAATATTGAGATATATAGCCGCATCTAAGCTTTTGGAAGTGAAGATGGGAATTTTCACACCATTGTATAACCTGGTAAAAGTAAACATATCTGTACATAAAATGTCTTTTGGGAGAGTATCGTGAATCATCGCAGTTTGTTTTACTGAACGAAGGTTCCCAAATTGTAATTCAGAAACCAGCCAAACATGACTGCCAATGCATCGTCTCTCAGAATAAAGCAACTAATTCTATAACTGAGTTAGCAATTTATTGAGATTAGTCTCTGTATTTCTATAGCATTCATGGTTTAACGTTGCAATCTGCCCCATAAATATTTTACATGCAACAGATGCGTTGGCCTTCTAGATTGTTCTAGTTGCAGCAGAATGATGCCTAAAATATGCTCAGTTTCTTAGGAAACTCTAAGAAAAGCCCCTTTCTTGAGTATATTATGTTACAAAGTGACAAAGTGGAAAATGTTACAGTTTAAACAATTTAAAAAGAAGACCATAACACACCTAGAAAAAAGTAAGCAACAGAGGCTCAATCAGGGCCAGCCCTACAATGGAGCCGAGTGGGGCAATTGCCCCAGGCGGCACTTTTGAAGGGGCGGCCCAAGCGATTTTTTTTTTAAGTGGAGGAGAGAGAGGGGCGCCGAGTGATTTTCGCTTACCGCTCGGGTTCCCCCCCTCCTCTGCGGCGAGTCTCCCTGTTCGGTCTCGGTGCCGGCTTGTAATGCTGAGCGCCGGAAGTGACGTCAATTTCCGGCGCTCAACATTACAAGCCGGCACCGTGGCAGAGCAGGGAGACTCGCGCAGAACTGTTTAAAGGTAAGTACAAAGGGGGGGTAATGGTAGATAAAACCGTTGGAGAACTTTAAAATGCCGCCGCCCCCCCAGCGGCGGTGGGGGGGGGTGTCACATTTTAAACTTCTCCCCAGACGGCTTTAAGTCTTGGGCCGGCCCTGGGTTCAATTGTAAAATGTAATTCCAGTGCAATGTTCTAAAAGTGGTCTTATGAACATAGCGGTTGGTTAGAGCCAAGGCTGGTCCAAGACCACGTCACCCCAGGTAGGAAAACATTTTGGAACTCTCAATTGCTCCCAGTTTCTATAGCAATATATTTTACATAATTATGGTGTTTATGCAACTTAATTTCTAAACAGGTTTATCAAAACATTTAGAGCTATAAAACACTGTGGAACACTATTATCCAGCAAACATTCCGAATTCTCAAGAAGGTAGAAATAAGGGGAGGAAAGAGGGGAACGAGTATTTTGGCCCAAATAAAAGTTTAAGTTAACTTAACATATCCCATGCCCATAGCCTAAATGTACTTAAACCTATTTCTTAACATCAACAGTGGCGGACTCACTAGAACTCGTGGCCTGGGTTAACAGGGGGCGTATGAAGACAGGTAGCTACCATTGATTGTTGGCCAAGTTGATATTGGCCAATGACCTCAGAGGTCTGAACAGCAGAGAGCATCCTGAAATTGTGTGTGCCCCATAGCGGTAATAGTCCTGTGAAGCCCTGTTTTTTAGAAAAAATTTAGTGTCGCCTCCTGTGGAGATGGACAGATTTTGTAGCTAAGTTATATTTGGGAGCTTTGGTTGGAACGGTAGAACTACTTTCTGTTTTTCTAGTATACATTTATTTATCATAACTTTAAAAAAATATATAGTGGTATATTTATAACTTTTAAATTAGTGAATTATTTTAACTTATTCTACCCAAAATCATTGTAATCAATCCTCTTAATAGAGCTACAAGACTTTTGGGTATTTGAGTATAGATGATATGCCCTCTGCAATTCATGTCTTTTAAAGTTTTGCCTTTTTCTAAAAATGCCAGCGCATGTTTATTTGTGGTTCATTTGCGATTTCTGGTTTCCTCATAAGGATAGGGAATAAACCTTTCTCTATTACACTGCCTCTACATTACCCCTACCTACATGTGCCTGGCTCATGCTTCCTCCCTGTCTTCACATCCCAATCCCCGTAAGGATTTGGTCTTTTCTCTGCGGTGCCTTTTGTAGAATGAATTGATTCCAAGCACCTATGTTGACCCACTCTTTAAATGTTCAAAGATTCAAACCCAAATCACTGCTGTAGCCTTTGTTTGCAGTAGACAGAAAATGTCAGCACATTCTAGGCCTTAAATTGCTTTTTGGATTTGAAAAGAAAGTCCTGGAAAAGAAATCTCTTTTTTTTTTTTTTGTGTTTCGAAGGCTGAAAAAGAATCTGTTCTGTAAAGCATAGTAAAACACCACAGCAATGGCACAACATGCCAATGTACACAAATGAGTACGCTGATGATATGCTTCAAATACGTAAAATACACAGCCCGGATTTAAAAGTAGGTGATACAACTACCATATATATTCTTTCATTATGCAGTTTTGTGGTCAAATCCGGGCAGCATTTATGCAAATAATACAGAAGCCTGTCTGGTGCTATAGAATATATATTTGGGCTTTGTCATTAAGGGGTTAACTAATAATGGACTACTAATTTTAATGTTCCTGGAAGAGATATTGCAGCCAGGGTCTAGATGTTAAAAATATATATTGCTTTTACATAAATGTATAACTCCCTCCCGAGGTTTTCATTATTCTACAATTTTAGTGAGGGTATTGTTAGACAATAGATAAAATACCATAAAGTATTGTTAGACAAAATATAAAAGTACAATAGAGTATTGTTATAGTATAAGTCAAGGTAGAATAGAGTGAGTTGATCCATCTATATTCCCCATGTCTTATTGTTCAATATCCTTACAGAGTGCTTTGTGCTTGTGTTTTTAGTCAAAAACTTATGGATGACACACGTTAACGCCTTGTCTTATTTGATGTCTTTTAAGCCTGGCTCAGTTCCACATGCTTATCAAAAAAACAATGTGTGATATTTCTTCTATTTAAGCCACATTTATAGATAACCTAAAGTACGTTGGTGCTGCAAGGTGTTCTTCTCTTTCAGTAATGCCTTGTGAGTTTACTTCTAGATTAGGCTATTGAGTTCTTGATTGGGTATTGTAAATCGGCTTAGAGATAATAGTGAATGCTGTACAGGTTAGTTCATAAAACAGCTTAATGTGAAAGAAGGGAAGATCCATTTAGCCATAGATTATCGACTCTAGTATGTGTCAGTGTTAATTTGCTTTGATGATAGAAGATGGAGCTTTTTTTTTTCAAAATATAATTACAAGTTAATTACATACACGGTACATGATTTAAGAGAAGCGATTCTTAGAATAACAACAAATACTCAAAATCTATAAATCACATAGAATAGAACACAATGCTAAAAGCCAAATTACCACCCAATATTCTAATATTATATATATATATATTATATATATATATATATATATATATATATATATATAGGAATATTACATTAGCATATCCTATAAGCATGCAGCCCATAAGCACAAATCTATTTATGTTGGGCAGTGCCCTTGGCCTGTGGTGCTGTGTAAAGCGTACTATAAGAGGCTAGGCACAGTCGTCTATAGTATAAAAGAACCAGTGGGGGAGATCAGAGCATGGCGTGCCCCCAGTTTTAAGGCAGAGGTGCTGCTTCCCCCAGGAGCACCTTAGGCCTAGTCAGCCTAGGTCAAAATATACAGTTGCCCATAAGGCAAGTCCAGTCTTATGAGTGGCCAAAAAAAGCAAAATTGACCAGTGACTACAATCATGGTGACATTGAGCTTCTGTGTTACTAGACATACCAGCACTTGATAGTATGATACTTGTAAATGTACCAACACTGCTAAGAATATTACTTTTTATCCAAATACCACTTAAATTGTTTGCTTAAATTATTCCTTCACAATCAAATGTCAGTGCATACTCTAATGTATTTAGAGATGTTCATATTTTTATTCATTCCTTGCAAACAAGTCATGTTAATTTTAAGCAAATTAACTTGTATTTTTTCATAAGTCAAAACAAGTATATTTTTTGAACAGTTACAGCCTTTCTGAAACCCATGTATTTGCAGGTGTCTAGAATGCTTCATAGCTGTTGAAATATAGTGTTGACACTCTTCGTCAAGGGTTCCAGCTGGTAAAATATTTTGTTCCTTCTGGATATGCTTAAATTTTATAAAGTATTAACAATCAGCTCATGTATTTTGGCTGTACCTTGTATTGCACCAGAAATATGCTACCTTGACAGGGCTACACAACTCCAGACCTCTGGGCCAAATTTTGTGGATATCAAACATGATACACACATGGGAAGGGGCCCTTCAACACAGTACACAAGGGGAACCCCAGAATTTTTGTCTAAAGATATAACTTTCTTCAAAGCTCAAACATTTTCTGCATGGCAAAAGTTTGCTAAGATGGTAGCTGCCTACCTGGCATCTCTTCCTGTGTGGCCTCTCACCACCTCACGATAAATATGTCTAAGACTGAGCTCCTTCTAATCCCTCACTCTAACTCTATTCCCCTTTATGACCTTTCTATCACTGTTGACGGTACCACTCTTTCTTCTTCACCATAAGTTCGCTGCCTTGGAGTGACCCTAGACTCAAACATCTTTTATCCCTCACATCAAATCACTCTCTAAATCCTGCCACAACCAACTACGCAACATTTCCAAAATTCGTCCATTCCTGACTGCCAGCACCGCAAACTAATCCACTCCCTTGTAATCTCCCGTCTACAACCTACTTACCGGCCTCCTTCACTCCCGACTATCCCTCCTCCAGTCTGTCCTCAATGCCTCTGCCAGACTA